>BQNB010011794.1:26656-80572 GCA_026074375.1 Tanacetum coccineum | reverse complement strand
GTGAAGGTCGGAAAATTCTACTTCCCGGTCGATTTTGTGATTTTAGACTTTGTTGCGGACCCCCGTGTTCCTTTGATACTTGGTAGGCCTTTCTTAAGAACCGCACGGGTCTTAATTGATGTTCACGGGGAAGAGCTAGTGATAAGGGATGGTATGGAAAGAATAGTTTTTAAACCGGATGGTAGTCAAGACAAAGAGTCAATCCATATGATGGACATTTATGATGACCGGGTCAAAGATGTTTGTGAACCAAAGAATGATGATTCTCCCACATCCACTATTGTTGACGAGTTTGAATCTCTTTTGGAAAAAATTATTAAACAAAAAGAAGAAGTTAAGGGAATTTCTGACCCAGCTGCTAGACGAAAGGCTTGTTTTAAAATCATTAACCAAGGAAGAGTTATTCATTCACCTAAAAAAGCTTCCATAAGTGCAATTTCACACATCTTTCCAAACAATAATCTTGAGGACTCTTTCAAAATGGGGAATGAGGATCTTAACTTTATTCCAAACAAAGAATTAGACAAAGAGATTCTCATTCCAATCCCAAGAGAGTCCAAAATTGGAAAAGATTGTGATTTTCCTCTTGGTGATGATTTTCAAAGTTTCAAGACTTTTTCAAATCCTCTCTTTGAGAAAGAAGATGATTTTCCCTCTAGAAATGACGAGTCAATTCTTAAGAAGAAGGTTCATAAGGAAACTTTTAAGAGTCATTTGAACCCTCTTTTTGAAAAAGACGAGGAAATCATTTCTAATGAGGCATCTAGACAAATTTCTCCGAAAGTTGATGTTAAAACCATTGTGTCTTTCTTTGCCCCAATTGGGAATTGTGTTAGAAAATGGGCAACAAGTGAGTTTGTAAAAGATAATGATGAGTTTAATCATGAAGTTTTCAAAAGTGATAATAAAAATGATTTGGGAATTCATGATAATGAGGAAGAGGAAATTGCCTTCCTAGATGGTTTACTTGAAGATGATAATTTCTTTGAAATAAATGATAAAAAGGTTGAATCTTTTGAAAGAAAGACAAAAGAGGATTTTGAAACAAAAGTTGAACCTAAGTCTAAACAAGAGTTACAAGTTTTTCATCCCGACATTGAAATACTTGATCATTTTGAGACTACCTCTTATGTCGGGAGTGATTATGTGTTTTATGAGGATTTTAGCCTCGTGGATATAATATTCCCTGTGAACATTCAGGGAAAGGTATTTGATCCGGGGATTTCTCATTTTGAAAAGGATGCTTTTAAGGACAAGAGTTCAAAAGAGTTAGCATCATCTAAAGCTCTTTTGACTCTTGATGTTTTTGACCCACTCCACCCACCCTTAATGGACTTTCATGTTACCAAAGCATTTTCCGGGTTCACATTTTCTCTATTGAAACTCTTTTCTAAAAAGTTTTTTGAACCCGGAATCAAAAATGCTACGGTATATCTTTCATCCCTAGTTTGGGGAGGTTTCCACCTTTTGGAATTTCTTCACCCCCACTATTATCCACCATAAAAATCTAGTTTGGGGAAAGAGTCAAGCGAAGGGGACTCTATAATAAACAAGCGCTTCGTGGGAGGCACCCCATGCTTATCCTTTTATTTTCTTTCTATTTTCTTTGCTTCCCCAAGGACAAATTAATTCGGGGTCAAGTATAGCTTGTACTTGGTTAACAAAAACTAAGCCGTTTTAGAGATGTTTTTGAGCTAACAATGAAAAATGATGAGAGGAAGCTTGTTCTCTTTCGTTCTTGTTGGTTGTTTGTGATTTTTGTCTAGGTTTTCCGGATTTTGGAAGACTCATGGTTCAATATTGTGGAAGGACAAAGCAATGCCCACAATTTCCATTGATGATCTCCAATCTTCTCTTCATAAAGTGGGAAATCTCTTATCCTTGTCTTTATCGAACTAACATCTATTCTTTTGGCATGTCCTTAGAATTTTTGTTAAAGATTCCTTTTGACCCTTATTTTTAAACTTTGAGGACAAAGTTTCATTTTAGTTTGGGGAAGGATATCTTCGATATTGACTTGCACTTCACGCAACCTTGTTTGAACCTTTTTGAATTACCTTTTTGTGAAAAAAGTGGAAAATTTTAAATTTTTGCTTACAAGAGAAGCTCAAAAGAAGCTTAGTTTGGGGAAAAACACCACTTTTTGGTAATCCGTTGGTGAGAAATAGGAGTTAATTTTGACTTGACCGGGTGAAAATGCCCTAGCTAGTTCTTTAACCTACCTTTTGTGGGGCCAAGCTTTTCAAAATCCTATTGCATTGGATTTTAAAATGTGATGAACAAGCGATGATGTAGTTTAAATTATAAGTGTATTGGATCTAAGCAAGGTTTATTTGGAAACCTAAAGCTTATATGATAATTTGTGTCTTTTTTACTCCCCCAAGCTCTTAATACACCTAATTCATACTGCCTCAGCCTTTTCCGTTTTAATTTAACTCAAGTCAACCAATGGCTTTAGAAATTTGCTTACCATTTTGAAAAAAAAATCATTTATTATGTAAGTAAGATTTTTGGTTTCAAATTTATAAGTTGATTTCCTAAGTTGCATATTTCCATTCAACAAAAATATAATTATAAAAAGAATGCCATGAAGCATTTCTAATGCAAATGCATTATTTTTCGTGCCATCTGAAGCATTAGCAAAAATAGAATAATAAAAGCTATATATAGTTTTTAATCGTTGGCGTATCCATGTTGAGAGTGAGACTCGGATGGGGTCGCAACTAAGGATTAAATCTATATACGTGGAATCAAGGTTCGTAGGCATTCATTCATGGGAGCGAATGGCCTATTCGATGATTGCAAACTAAGGACCTTTATATTCAGGCTTTGTAGGAAAAAGTGTTAGTCGGCGATAACCCACAAACGTTTTAGCAGCGGAGGTGGGGGTTCGAACTAAGATCACCGGTTGTTGATGCGATATCCATATTTGGGAGATTGCCATAAGTTAGGGGTTCGACTAGAAAAACATTCCTATTGAAAAAATAAATAAAATTATAGTTATGGAAAATAAAAAGAATGTTAAAAATTTCATTTTCTCAAATCAATTTATAAGTTTTGTTTCCGAATCTCTTTTAGCTTTGAGTCGAGGTTTATCTATGTTATTAACATTTAAGCTCACAAGGCTTGAGTGTAAAGCTTAGATGGATTTCAACTATGAAGATAAATTGATCTATGGTTGAGTTAAAAAGAGTGCACACATCTTAATCATTAATTTATTCTAGGAGTATGAAAAAGTTCACAAGTTGTAAGTATAAGAAGCTTAATCATTTGGGACTTTTATTGACAATGATCTTTGTTTTTATAAGCTTTTGGTTTAGTCTGTGAACAGTCCAAGGATGACGAATTTTTCCTCTTTTGTGGCTTTTTAATTGGGAGTAGCCTATTTCAATGAGCCTAAAAGTTGCAAAGTTGCAATGATTGCCCCATTAATGTGTTTCCATAAGATTAAATGTTAAAAAAGCTTAAGTTGTTTAAAAAAGGTGATTCATAAAAGGTGAAAACAAGGGCTTTTTGGAAACTTGTTAGTTTACAAAGTGTAAACTTAATAACATGAAATTGCGTGAGGACACGGCAATCCTTTAGTTTGGGGAATTTTGATAAATGCTTAATTGTATATATTAAATACCCGGGATTTTGCCAAATAAAAGCCAAATAATGCCAAAAGGATAGAAATTTGTGTGCTTTTGTGTCTATTGTGCAGGATTTAATATGTAAAGACAAAAGGAAGCAAAAACGACCAAAAACCGACAAGGAATGAAGAGACAAGACAAGAGTGAAGAATGAAAGCCAATCTCAAAAGCCGGATCAGCCCGATACAAGAAAAGAAAGTCAATGAAAACCAAAATGAAAGTCAAAGGATCAATTATGACAAGTTTCAAGATTACAAGGGTTCATTTGGATGATTAAAAAGTCAAAGGACCAAAGATATTAAAGATAGAAAGTTGGTTTATAAAGGGAAAAAGGAGATAGAAAGAACAAGGGCCAGAAGTGTTAACTTTCAAAGTTGTTTTTACACTACAATGGTGAAAATGAAACGCAAGGGCTAGTTTTGCAAGTTTCCCAAAGTTTCAAAACAAAGCGCGGTTCAATCTTTCTCTATAACCGTCCTAACAGTTTTTCCCGCCCAATTTCCCAACAAACCCAAATCACCCTGAATCACTTTCCCGCTCCTCCACACCTCACCTTACCTCGTATTAAACCTTCTTTTCTTTTCTTTACCTCGTATTTACACCACCTCCACATCATTGCGCTTACGTGGCAGCATTTAATTGGTCCGAACACCTCACAACTCAAGATCAACGGCTTGCATTCAAACAATTAAGATCCAATGGCTTAGAATGAGTGAAGCTTACATCCTCTCATGGATTCTCTCTATAAATAAGAAGCTCAAGCATTCAGAAAGGGGAGTAGTTAGTTTTTTAGTTAGTTAATTTTTAGATAGTTAAAATTTCTTTTGTATTTTTCGTGTACTGTTCATTAATTTTTCGAATTAAGCTTTTGAATCCTTCAAAATTCAGCTGTAATACTTGTTTAATCTCTTGTACTTTACTTTTGAAAGCAATAAGAGCAAGTTTAGTTAAGATTGTTCTCAAAATTTTCATGTTTTAAGCCGTTTTTAAGCAATAAGCTTGTAATAAGCTCAAATTAGCTTATTCTATTTTCTCTTGTTCTAAAGTTGTTTTAAAATCACTAGAAGCTTTTTAATACTGTTTTTTGTCTATTTTAGTTCATAATTGTTCATTTGAGTTCAATTTGGAAGCAACAAGGAGTGATAAGCTCTTAAAAGCTTATTGAGCTTTTAAGCTCTTGGTTTAGAGGCTAAGGTAGCCATTAGGTTTATATTTTTAAGCCACTCATTCAGAGAGAGTGGCTAGGTCTGAGACTTCTTAAATTTCAGGTTTCAAATTCTGAATTTCATTTCAGCATTTACATTTAGCTTATTTCATGTAGCTTAATCCTTTGTATGTGCTTAATTCTGTTTAATAGTGTTAGTTAGTTTAGATATTCAGAAATTTCAAGTTGATTATAGCTAGAATTACTTAAGTGCTTATTTAGCTTTAAATTCTGTCATTTAGTATTAAAAGCTAGCTGACAAAGTAGCTTATTTCTATAAATAAGCTATAGGTTTTAGTGCTTAAGTAGCTTAAATAGGTTAGTATAAGTAAGAGTAGATATAAGGTTTAGCATTTTTAGTTTTTAAAATAGATTGTAAGAGAAATCTAATTAGGGACAGTTTAGCTAAGGAGTGTTTGGGATAATGCAATTTTGACTTGTAAAGTCAACACAATCTTGTCAAAGTACTTTGCATAGTTGAGTTTCACAAATTTATAAAGTTTTAAACAGGTTTTGAAAATTAGTTAGTAGAATTTAAAAGTTTAGGGTTTAAGTACTCCTTCCTAGCACCAGGGCAGTTTTATTGTTCAAATAAGTTTTAGTGTTTAGTGATTCAAGGCATTCTAGTGTTCAACTATAGTAAATGTAGGTTAAGAAACATTTGGATAGAGAGTTTATGAGTTTTAGTTAAGAAAATTAGCCTGCATTTACACAATTAGGCCCAATTGCATCGAGCAACAACAGTTAAAACTGTTTTATTGCTCATTCATTTTCTTAAGTTTTCTTTCTAGCATTTATAATTAGGAGTTAGACTTTAATATTAAGCACTTTTGTATATCTCCATTAGCTTAATATAGATAAGCTCTTAAGTTTCATTTCTCAGTATTAGATTAGCTTAAAATTTCTTATAAAAGTAGTATAGCAGCAACTTTTAATTCTAGCTTAATTCTTTTAGATATCTCTTTTCTAATTGTTCATATCAAAATCCTTATATCTAGGTTTATTCAACATTCATAGAATAGCTTATTTGTAAAATTTCAGCTTTTAGGATTTATTTTTGAGATAGTTAGCTTATTAGTATATCTTAATTTCAGTCAATAAGCTAAACCTTAGCTTTTTGATATCAAATTTCTCATTAAAATTGTTAACTTGTAGCTTATATCTTTTTAGAAATCTCTATTACACATTATAAGCTCCATTTATCTTCTTTTAGTTTTAACTTTCATTTAGAAATAAGCTAGAAATAAGCCAAAGTGTGAAAAAGCTAGTTAAGCTTAGTTTCTGTAGAACAGAACAAAATGCTTAATTTCTAGCTTATCTAGTGGATAAAAGTTCATAGTGTCTTTGTTAAATTTGTAGTCTAATAGCTCATGTACAACTTTGTAGTTTTAAGTTTTAGCTGATTCTCACTTTTTAAATAAGCCAAAAATAAGTTGAGTCGTAGGGTCTGTTTTGTATTTTCTAGATAGTTTAGGGTTACCCGTTTTCATTAGAGTGTAAATTCTAGTTAGTTTACCCGCCTACCCTTTTCTTTCTTTCTTTACATTTTCTACCCTGTCTTTTGGTAATAATAAAATAGGTTTAATATTTTTAGAATTAGTTTTAAAAAATTAGGGTTTATACTTTAATAGGTAAAATTAGAGTTCAATTGCTTTATAAAAATTGGGCATTTTTATTCCTTTAGTTTTCTGCACACTTAAAGTAGTTAAAAACCATTTTTCTTTATTTTTCCAGTTAAATTTGTATTTTCTAGAAATTAAAATAGATAATTACTTTTTCTTAAAAAAATCATAGAAAATAGAAAAATAGTTGTAAAAATCTAATTCTTTTTGTGATAATTTTCTTTTTCAATCTAGTATTTTTGAATAAATAAAATAGAATTATTAGTTTTTAATTTTTAGAAAAAGTTTATTTTTAATATATTATGATCTTTAAAATTCATAAAAAATTCAAAAATATTAAAAAATTTAATTCTTTTTCTAAAATTTTCTTTTAAAAATTTTAGTTTTTAGGTATAAAATTTGTTAAAAGTAGTGCCTTAGATTTTAAATTTCAGTTTTAGCTCACGTTTTTAATTTTCGTGTATTAAAATTTCGTGTTAGTTAATTGTTTTTAGTTTGTGCTATTAAATTTGTAGTGTAATTCAAAATTAAAAATCCTTTATCATTCTTGACTCGAATCCGAATTATTACCAAATCTCAATTCACGACTTTCGGTGAGATAGACCCGAGAAGAATACTTCCGGTTAAATATATATATATTTGTGTTTTATTTAGTGAGATTTTATCATTTTTTTTCTCTTGTTTGAGAAGTAATTTGGAAGAATTTTCAACGGATTAATTACTTTATGTATATAAATTTTGACTATGTGAGCATACTTACAACAAATTTTGGCGCGCTGCGGGGGAAGACTGAGGGGAACGATTTTTGAGGATATTGTTGATAGTAAAGTTGAGAAGATACTTTTCCACCGGGAAAGTTATTTTATAGTATATAAATCAAAAACACATAAAATTCAAAAATTATAAAAAGTACAAAAATTTCATCTTCTATTATAAAATAAAAATAATAAAATAATAAATCAAATATAAAACATTTCTTTTAAAATAAAATAAAAAAATCAACAATAAAATAATACTTCCAACTGAAGTATTATCATAATATCATCGCAATAAAAGATCAAAACACTCCCATTTTTGACACTCGCTAGGTACGGCTCACCTCTAATTGGCTTATTCATTAAAGAGAGTAGGCAGGCTTGGTCTACGGATCGCCTCAAGGGACAAGGGTTATTCTAAAAGAGCCTCGCTCTTTCCCTTTTCTCCGCTCTTTTTGTGAGTTAGTTGGCAACGTTTGTTTTTTTTTTTTCTTAGACGTTATTTTTTTTTTTTTTTGTTTTTGTTTATTTTTTAGGTTTTATAGTGTATTTTTGTCTTTTATTTTTAAGTTTTTTTTTTTTAGGGGAGATGAATAGGGGGGGGTTTCCTTTTTTTTTTTGTTGTTTTCTTTTTTTTAGAGTGAGTTTTAGAGTTTTTTGTTTTCCAGTTGTCTTATTTCTTGTGTTAGGTTTTTTTTTTTTTTTTTTTTTTTTTTATTTTTTTTCTTTTTTAGCTTTTTTGTTTTCGTATTAGTTTTTCTTGTTTTGTTTTTTTTATAGTTTTTGTTATTTTTTTTTCTTATTTTTTTTCTTTTTTTTTTTTTTTTTATTTTTTTAGTTTTCTTTTTTTTAGAGCTTTGTTTTAGAGTTATTTTTTTTTTTGTGTAGTGTCTTTATTTTGTGTTCTAGAGTACTAGAGTTATTTACTTTTTTTTTTTTTATTTTTTCTTTCTTAGTTTTTATTTTTAGCTGTTTTTTTTTTTCTTTTTTTTTTTTTTATTTTTCTTTTTTTTTTTAGGTTGATTTTTCTGTTTTTTTTTTTATTTGTTTTTTTTTTAGAGAGAAGTTTTTTTTTTTTTTTTTTTGTCTAAGAGAGAGTTTTTTTTGTTTTTAGTTTTTTTTTTTTTTTTTCGTTTTTTTAGTTTTTTTTTTGTTAGTTTTTATGTTGTTTTTTTTTTTTCTTAGTTTATTTCTTTTAGTTGTTTTTTTTTGTCTATTAGGAGTTTTTTTTTTTTGTTTTTTTTTTTAGAGTTTTTTTTTTTTTTTTTTTATTTTTTTTTTTGTTTTTTTTTAGAGTTAGATTTTTTTTTTTTTTTTTTTTTTATTTTAGAGTTTAGTTTTTTTTTTTTTTATTTTTCTTTCTTTTTTTTTTTTTGTTATTTTTTTTGTTTGTAGAGATTTATAGTTGTTTTTTTTTTAGAGTTTTTTTTGGTTTGTTATTTTTTATTTTTTTGTTTTTATTTTTTTATTATTTTTTTAGAGAGTTTTTTTTTAGTTTTTTTTTTTTTATTTTGTTTTTTTTTCTTTAGAGTTTTTTTTTATTTTGTGTTTATTTTTTTTTTAGTTTTATTTTTTTTTTAGTTAGATGGAGTGGTTGTTTGTTTAGGCGATTTTTTTTTTTTTTTTTTTTTAGAGATTATGTTTTAGTTCTTTTTTTTTTTTTTAGTTTTTTTTTATTCTTTTTTTTAATCTTTTTTTTTTTTTTTTTAGTTAGAGTTTTTTTTTTTTTTTTTTTGTTTATTTTTTTTTTTTTTTTTTTTCCCTTTTTAGGCTATAGTAGTTTTGTTTTTTTTGAATTTATTTTTTTTTTTTTGTTTTTTTTTTTTCTTTTTTTTTTAGAGAGTAGTTTTAGTTTTTTTTTCTTTTATTTTTTTTTTCTTTTTTTTTATTTCTTTTTTTATTTTTTTTTTTTTAGTTTATTTTTTTTTTGTTTTAGTTTTTTTGTTTTTTTTTTTTTAGAGGTTAGAGTTTTTAGAGGGTTTTTCTTTTTAGTTGGTTTTTTTTAGTTTTTTTTAGAGATTAGAGTTAGAGTTTTTTTTTTATTTTTTTTAGAGCATAGTCTTTTAGTTTTAGTTTTTTTTTTCTTTTTTTGTTTTTTTTGTTAGTTTTGTTTGTTAGGTTTTAGTTAGGTCTTTTTTTTTTTTTTTTTTTCTTTTTTTTGTTATTAGTATTTTTTTTCTTTTTAACATAGTTTTATTTATAGAGTTTTTTTTTTTAGAGAGTTTTTTTTTTGTTAGTTTCTTCTAGTTTTTTTTTTTATTTTTTTTTTTTTTTTTTTTTTTTTTTATTTTTTTGTTTAGAGTGTTTTAGTCTTTTTTTTTTATTGTTGTCTTTTTTTTTTTCTTACGTTAGTTGTTAGTCTTTTTGTTTTTTGTTTTTTTTTCTTTTTTTTAGAGTTTTTTTATAGTTTTATTGTTCCGTTTAGTTCTTTTGTTCGTTTTTTTTTTTACTTTTTTTTTTTTTTGTTATAGAGTTTTTTATGTTTTTATTTTTTTTTTTTTTATTTTTTTTTTTTTTTTTTTTATATTTTTCTTTTTTTTTAGAGTTTTTTTTTTTTTTTTTTTTTTTTTTTTTTTATTTTTTTCTTTTCATTTTTTTTTTTTTGTTTTTTTTTTTTCTAGTTTTTTTTTGTTTTTTTATTTTTTAGAGATTTTTGCTATTTTTTTTATAGATTTTTTTTTTTTATTTAGAGAGTTTTTCAATGTCTTTTTTTTTTTTAGTTTTTAGTTTTAGAGAGATTATTTTAGGTTTCTCGTTTTTTGGATTTAATGAGAGTTATTTTTTTTTTTTTTTTTTAGAGAGAGTTTTATTGTTTTTTTTTTTTTTTTTTGTTTTTTTTATTTTTCTATTATTTTTTGTTTTTTGTTTTTTTTAGGTTTAGAGTTCTTTTTTTTTTTTTTTTTCATTTTTTTTTTAGTAGGGTTTTAATAGTATTTGTTTTTTTATTTTTATTTTAGTTGTTTGGTTTGTTTTTGTTTTTCATTTTTTTTCTCTTGTTTAGTTTTTTTATTTTTGTTTTTTATTATTTTTCTTGTTTTGCTTTTAGTTCTTAGTATATTTTTTAGTGAGTAGGTTTTTTTTTAGAGTTTTTTTTTTTCTAGAAGTTTGTAGTTTTCTTTTTTTTTTTTTCTTTTTAGTTTTAGAGTTTTTTAGAGTTTTTTTTTTAGTTATTTTTTTTTTTTTTTTAGGTTTTTTTTTTTTTTTTTTAGTTTTTTTTTATCGTAGTTATTTTAGCTTACTTTAGTTGTTTTTTCTTTTTATTTTTTTTTTTTTTTATTTTTTGTTTTTTTGTTTTTTAGATTTTTTTTTTAGAGTTTTTTTTTTTTTTTTTTTAGTATAGTCGTTAGAGTTTTATTTTTTTACGTTAGTTAGAGATTGTTGTTAGTATTTTTTTTTTTTTTTTTTCTTTTAAGAGTTATTAGAGCTTTATAGAGAGTTTCTTTTTAGAGTGTTAGATGATTTTTTAGAGATTTTAGTTTTTTTTTTTTTTTTGTTTTTTTTTTTTTTTTTTAGTTTGTTTTTTTTTTTATTTATTTTTTTAGAGAGTTTTTTTTTTGTTTTTTTTGTCATTTTTTTTTTAGTCTTTTAGAGTCTTATTTTTATTGGCGTTTTTAGGTTTTAGAGTTTTAGAGTATTTTTTCAGTTTTTTGGGCTTAGAGTTTTTCTTTTTTTTGTTTTTTTTTTTCTTTTTTTAGAAGTGTTAGTTTTTGTTAGAGTGTTGTTTAGAGAGCTTTTTTTTTATTTTGTTTTAGTTTTTTTTTTTTTTTTTTTTTTTTTTTGTTGTTTTTAGAGTTTTTTTTTTTCATATTTTTTGAGAGTTTTTTTTTTTTTAGTTCTTTTATTTTTTTTTTTTTTTTTTTTTGTCTTTTTATTTTTTTATGAGTATTTTTTTAGAGTTTTTTAGTTTTTTTTATAGTTTTAGAGAGTTTATTTTTGTTTTTTTTTTCTTTAGTGTTATTATTTTTTAATTTTTTAGAGAGCTTTTTTTTTTTTTTTTTTTGTTTTTTTTTTTTTAGATTTTTATTTCTTTCCTATAGTTTTTGACGTTCCTTTCTTTTAGAGAGCTTACCGTGACAGTGAGTAGAGTCTTTGGTTTGAGTTCTTTCTCGATATATTTTTCCATTCTTAGAATTTTAGGGCTTAATAAATAAATAAATAAATAATTATAAAAATTAAAAAAAATCATAAAATTCAAAAATATTCTTCTTGTCTAGGTTGCTCTTGTATGACGTGTGGTACCGAACTTACGGACGAAGTTTTTCTACAATGTTGTCCTTATCCGAATTATTACGACAATACTCCAAATTATTCCGATTACCATCAAGTTCCGTCATACCAGACTACTCTTGCGAGGAGTCATGTGGGTATATGATTGATTTTATGGATTATCCTTGTCCAAAATTTTTTTATTTGTTCCGGACCCGTGCTACAATCGAAATTTTGATTGTTTCCCACATGATTCACAAACTCTTCCACAACAATATCTTTGTTGTGAAAACTGTGGGGGACCTCATGAGACTTACCAATGTCAGCCGATGAACCAAGAATATTATAACTATCTTCTTAGCTTCGGACACCATATTCAACCCCGCATTTTCTGAGTTTATCAGACTCCTCTATGGTTAAACAGTATGAGGAAATGCTACTATGCTCAAAGGTTCTTATAGAAGCTATGCAAGACTTCTTGAAGAAGTATGATCACATACCTCATAATGAAAAGAGCATCAAGATATTGCTTGCTGAGGAGAAATTTTTGAAGATTAGGCAAGTTGTGGAAGAAGAGCAAACTCAACCAGAGTATTTGCAAGAATTGTTGCAAAGTCTTCTTAAGGATTTACAAATTCTTAATGAAATTCAACCACTAGAGCAAGAAACCTTTTAAACAAATAAGAAAGATAAGAAGAGTAAAGAGTATTGCGGAACTGCTTGCTGAGGAGAGACTTCAAAAAGCTAATCAAGCCTTAAATGAAAGTCAATCTCCTCAAGAAATAAGAATCCAAGATTTGGAGATTCAGAAGCAGCAGTGTTTAGAAGAGATGAAAGAATGGATGAATGATTTAGGAATAAGAGAATATCAAAAGGAGGAGATCGATATTGATTATAGAAGGAAATGTGAAGATAAGATTTATGAGCTTAAGGATAAATTCAATGGTCTAAGCATTGAAATTTGGAAAATCATACAAGAAGCAGAAGAGCTTAGAGGTTGAAGCTAGAGCTCGAATTCAGAAGATATCATTAAAGATGATTGATGATGATTTGGTCGATTTTATGCTGGATTCATTCGATACGATACCACTTCCCGTTTCGCAAAAAGTCCAGAGCCTAAGGATTTCACTATTAAATGGTGAGGGATCATATTAACACTACTCCGGAAACGGACGGCCGATTAGTGTTGAGACCCTTGTTTCAAAACAAAGTGTGTCGATGACTTTCAGTTTGGCGGGGGGGTGTTTAATTAGTTCGAATAGTATGATTTCTTATTACGAGAAGTCCACGAGTAGACTTGCTCATCTTGCTCTGATTTCGCCGGAAATCGTTAAAGCTTATGTTGATGACGATGATACCGACGACGATGACGATTATGATGACGATGTTTATGTTGATGATTGTGTTGACATTGAGGAGGACGAAGGAGAGATTGATCTCGACATTTGCTAAGGTGCTTGACATTTCTCTTCGGGAGAAATTAGTCGAAAGTTATCTTTTAATTGAAAAGATTAACGCTTTTAGTCTCTCTCCTCCTATTCCGATTTCTCCTATATTTTGCCCCTCCTCTACTATCCCCGTTGTGGATCTTGATTTGCCTTTAGAGGAGGCGGATGTGCCTAGTTTTTCGGATGACTCGATACTACGGGGTATCGAGAGTGACCGTGACTCGGGGAGAGGTACTACTATTCTAATTGAGTTTACCCTTGATGACTCGATAATTCTCTCCGAGTACGAGTCATTTACTTTTGATAACGAGCCCGTGATGGCTGAAGTTAATGTTTTTGACGAAATTAACACAAGTGAACTTTCTTACCCGGGTATAGGTGAAAATGTTGTTTTAAATGAAGAGGAAGATACCTTCACATTCACTACCCGATCTTTTCTACCATTTGTCACCTATCCCGAGGTTTTACCCACATCTTACTCCACGAGGAGTGAAGATAAAGTTTTTAAACCAGGTATTTTTGATAATGTGCTTAAGAGGAAGAGTTCTTTAACTCTTAAGATTTTTGACCCATCCTCAATTGTCTCACCTTTCATCCGTACTAATTCCCTAGTTTGGGGAGGTTTCCACCTCTTGGAATTTCTTCATCCCTACTATTATCCTCCATGATGTACCTTGTTGGAATATGAGTCAAGCTAGGGGACTCTTTAATAAACAAGCGCTTCGTGGGAGGCACCCCATGCTTATCCTTTTTATTTTCTTTCTATTTTCTCTTTGCTTCCCCAAGGACAAATCAATTCGGGGTCGAGTATAGCTTGTACTTGGTTAACAAAAACTAAGCCGTTTTAAGTCGTTTTTGAGCTAACAATGTAAATGATGAGAGGAAGCTTGTTCTCTTTCGTTCTTGTTGGTTGTTTGTGCTTGTTTGTCTAGGTTTTCCGGATTTTGGAAGATTCATGGTTCAATATTGTGGAAGAACAAAGCAATGCCCACAATTTCCATTGATGGTCTCCAATCTTCTCTTCATAAAGTGGGAAATCTCTTATCCTTGTCTTTATCGAACTAACATCTATTCTTTTGGCATGTCCTTAGAATTTTTGTTTAAGATTCCTTTTGACCCTTATTTTTCAAACATTGAGGACAATGTTTCGTTTTAGTTTGGGGAAGGATATCTTCGATATTGACTTGTTCAATTCACGAACCTTGTTTTTACCTTTTGAATTATCCTTTTTGTGAAAAAAGTGAAGAATTTTAAAAATTTTTGTTACAAGTGTAGCTCATAGAAGCTTAGTTTGGGGAAAAACACCACTTTTTGGTAATCCGTTGGTGAGAAATAGGAGTTAATTTTGACTTGACCGGGTGAAAATGCCCTAGCTAGTTCTTTAACCTACCCTTTTGTGGGGGCTAAGCTTTCACAAATTCCTATTGCATTGGATTTTAAAAATGTTGAAAGCAATAATAGATGATGTAGTTAAATTAGTGTATTTGCTTACAGCAAGGTTTATTGGAAAACTAAAAATGCGTATATGAAGATTTGTGTCTGTTTTACTCCCACAAGCTCTTAATACACACCTTTATCATTCGTGTCTTTTTAATCTTAAACTTTGTCCAACCAATGTCTTTAGAAAAAGTCTTACATTTTGGAAAATAATTCATTTATAATGTAAGTAAGATTTTTGTTTTAATTTATAAGTTGATTTTCCTAAAGTGAAAATTTTCCATTATTCAAAAATATATAATTATAAAAAGAATGCCAATGAAGCATTTCTAATGCAAAAGCATTATTTTTCGTGCCAATGAAGCATTCGCAAAAATAGAATAATAAAAGCTATATATAGTTTTAATCGTTGGCGTATCCATGTTGAGAGTGAGACTCGGATGGGGTCGCAACTAAGGATTAAGACTATGTACGTGGAATCAAGGTTCGTAGGCATTCATCACTGGGGAGCGCGGCCTAGGTGGTGATTGCAACTAAGGGACTTTGGATTCTAGGCTTTGTACCCACAAACGTTAGCAGTGGAGTGGGGGTTCGAACTAAGAACACCAGTTGTTGATGCGATATCCTATTTGGGAGAAAGGCCTAAGTAGGGGTTCGAACTAAGAACAACATTCCTATTGAAAAAATAATAATTTATAGTATATGGAAAATAAAAGAATGGTTAAAAATTTCATTTTCTTAAATCAATTTATAAGTTTTGTTTCCTAATTTCTTTTAGCTTTGAGTCGAGGTTTATCTATGTTATTAACATTTAAGCTCACAAGGCTTAAGTGTAAAGCTTAGATGGATTTCAACTATAAAGATAAATTGATCTATGGTTGAGTTGAAAAGAGTGCACACATCTTAATCATTAATTTATTCTTGGGAGTGAAAAGTTCACAAGTTGTAAGTATAAGAGCTTAACCATTTGGACTTATATTGACAATGATCTTGTTTAATAGCTTTGTTTAGTCTAGTGAAAAGTCAAGGAAGACGAATTTTCCTCTTTTGTGCTCTATTAATCGGGAGTAGTAGCCTATGCAATGAGCCTTAAAAGTTGCAAAATTGCATGATTTGCCATTTATGTGTTTCATGAGGTTAAATGTTGAGAAAAAAAAAAAAACAAAAAAAAAAAAAAGCTTAAGTTGTTTAAAAAGGTGATTCATAAAAGGTGAAAGCAAGGGCATTTTGGAAACTTGTTAGTTTACAAAGTGTACACTTAATAACATTGCGTGAGGACACGACAATCCTTTAGTTTGGGGAATTTTGATAAATGCTTAATTGTATATATTAAATACCCGGGATTTTGCCAAATAAAAGCCAAATAATGCCAAAAGGATAGAAATTTGTGTGCTTTTGTGTCTATTGTGCAGGATTTGATATGTAAAGACAAAAGGAAGCAAAAACGACCAAAAACCGACAAGAAACGGAAAAGACAAGACAAGAGTGAAGAATGAAAGCCAAATCAATCAAAGCCGGATCAGCCCAACAACAAGAAAAGAAAGTTAAAGCCCAATTAAAGTCAAAGGATTAATAATGTCAAGTTTTCAAAGTTCAAGGGCTCTTTTGGATGAAATGAAGTCAAAGGACCAAAGTTGTCAAAGTGAGAAAGTTTGTTTATAAAGAGGAAAAAGGAGTTATTAACTACAAGGGCCAATAATGCAAATTTCAAAGTTCATTTTACACTACAATGGTGGAAATGAAACACAAGGACTACTTTTGCATATAACTCAAAGTTTCAAAATCACACGCGGGTCAAATTTTATTTTAACCACCCCGTTACAAACTACTTTCCGGGCCCAATTTCGCAACAAACCCAAATTCGCTTAAATCATTCCCCCGTCTCCACAAGCTCACTTTACCTCGTATTAACTCATTGCCACATCATTTCGAACACGTGTCAGCATTCTATTGGCCCGAACACCTCATGATTTGGATCCAACGGCTTACATTCAAAGGAGAAAGGATCAAGGGCTTGGATTGATTAAAGCTTTCATTCTCTCATCAATTCTCTCTATAAATAGAAGCTCAAATATTCAGAGAAGGAGTTAGTTAGTAGTTAGAGTTTTAGTTTAGTTAAATTTGTAATTTTCTCTTTTAAAATTTCGTTTACTGTTCATCGAATTAAGTTTTTTAAAATTCTTCAAATTAGTTGTAATCTTTGTTTCTTCACTTGTACTCTTTGTTCTTAAGCAATAAAAATAGATCAGTTGTGTTTGTTTTCAAATAATCATGTTATAAGCTGTTTTTACATAATAAGCTTGTGATAAGCTAAATTTAGCTTATCCTATTTTCTTTTGTTCTAAAAAGTGTTCTAATTTCACAAAAAGTTTTCTAAGAACTGTTTTAGTCTATTAAGTGTTCAATTGTTTAAATAAGTTCAAGTTTGGAAGCTTATGGAGTAATAAGCTCAAAATCAGGCTTATTGAGCTTTTAAGCTCTTGGTTTAGAGGCTAAGGTAGCCATTAGGTTTATAATTTTAAGCCACTCATTCAGAGAGAGTGGCTAGGTCTGAGACTTCTTAAATTTCAGGTTTTAAATTCTGAATTTCATTTCAGCATTTACATTTAGCTTATTTCATGTAGCTTAATTCCCTTTGTATGTGCTTAAATTCTGTTGAATTAGTGTTAGTTCGTTTAGATATTCAGAATTTCAAGTTTTTGATTATAAGCTAGAATTTACAAGTGCTTTATTTAGGCTTTTAATTCTGGTCATTTAGTATTAAAAGCTAGCTGAAAAGTAGCTTATTTCTATAAATAGCTATAGGGTTTTAGTGCCTTAAGTAGGCCTTAAATAGGTTAGTATAAGTAAGAGTAGATATAAGTTTAGCATTTTTAGTTTTTAAAGTAGTTTGTTAAGAGAAATTCTAATTAGGGAAGTTTAGCTAAGGGAGTGTTTGGGATTATGATTTTTGATTGTTAAAGTTCAAACACAATCTTGTCAAAGCACTTTGCATAGTTGAGTTTCACAAATTTATAAAGTTTTAAACAGGTTTTGAAAATTAGTTAGTAGAATTTAAAAGTTTAGAGCTTAAGTACTCCTTCCTAGCACCAGGGCAGTTTTATTGTTCAAATAGTTTTAGTGTTTAGTGATTCAAGGCATTCTAGTGTTCAACTATAGTAAATGTAGGTTAAGAAACATTTGGATAGAGAGTGTATGAGTTTTAGTTAAGAAAATTAGCCTGCATTTACACAATTGGCCAATTGCATCAGCAATAACAGTTAAAACTGTTATTGCTCATTCATTTTCTAAGTTTCTTTCTAGCATTTATAATTAGGAGTTAGACTTTAATATTAAGCACTTTTGTATATCTCCATTAGCTTAATATAGATAAGCTCTTAAGTTTCATTTCTCAGTATTAGATTAGCTTAAAATTTCTTATAAAAGTAGTATAGCAGCAACTTTTAATTCTAGCTTAATTCTTTTAGATATCTCTTTTCTAATTGTTCATATCAAAATCCTTATATCTAGGTTTATTCAACATTCATAGAATAGTATTATTTGTAAAATTTCAGCTTTTAGGATTTATTTTTGAGATAGTTAGCTTATTAGTATATCTTAATTTCAGTCAATAAGCTAAACCTTAGCCTTTTGATATCAAATTTCTCATTAAAATTGTTAACTTGTAGCTTATATCTTTTTAGAAATCTCTATTACACATTATAAGCTCCATTTATCTTCTTTTAGTTTTAACTTTCATTTAGAAATAAGCAAAAGTTGTGAAAAAGCTAGTTAAGCTTAGTTTCTGTAGAACAGAACAAAATGCTTAATTTCTAGCTTATCTAGTGGATAAAAGTTCATAGTGTCTTTGTTAAATTTGTAGTCTAATAGCTCATGTACAACTTTGTAGTTTTAAGTTTTAGCAATTCTACTAACACATCACCCCCCCGTACCACCCATTTTTTTTTTTAGCTTGATTCTCCCCCAACATTTTTAAAATAAGCAATAATAAGTTGAGTCGTTAGGGGTCTGGTTTTGGTATTTCTAGAGTGTTTTGGGTTACCCGTTTTCAATTAGAGTGTTAAATCTAGTTAGTTTACCCGCTTACCTGTTCTTTCTTTCTTTACTGTGTTTACCCTGTCTTTGGTAATAATATAAATAGGTTTTAATATTTTTTGAATTAGTTTTTAAATGTAGGGTTTATACTTTAATAGTTTAAATTTTAGAGTTCATTTGTTTTATAATAATTTTGGGCTTTTTGTTACCTTTAATTTTCTGCACTCTTAAAGTAGTTTTAAAAAGCTTTTTTTCTTTATTTTTCCAGTTAAATTTGTATTTTCTAGAAATTAAAATAGGTTTTAAGTAATTTCTTTTTCTTAAATATATCATTTAGAAATTGAAAAATTGTTGTTATAAATTCGTAATTTTTTTGTGATAAGTTGCTTTTCAGTCTAGTTTTCTAGTATTTTTGAAAAATAAAAATAGAATTTTAGTTTTAATTTTTAGAAAAAGTTTATTTTTAATAATTCATTTTTCTTTAAAAATTCATAAAAAATTCAAAAATAGTTAAAAAATTCTAATTCTTTTTCCTAAAATTTTCTTTTTAAATTTTTGATTTTTAGGTATAAAATTTGTTAAAAGTAGTGCCTTAGATTTTAAATTTTAGTTTTAGCTCACGTTTTTAATTTTCGTGTATTAAAATTTCGTGTTAGTTAATTGTTTTTAGTTTGTGCTATTAAATTTGTAGTGTAATTCAAAATTAAAAAATCCTTTATCAATTCTTGACTCGAATCCGAATTATTCCCAAATCTCAATTCACGACTTCGTTGAGATACGACCCGAGAAGAAATACTTCCCGGTTAAAAATATATATATTGTGTTTTCTTTAGTGAGATTTTATCCTTTTATTTCTCTTGTTTGAGAAGTAATTTGGAATGAATTTTCACGGGATTAATACTATATATATATAAATTTGACTAGTGCTTATACTACGAACCACTATTCTATGTCCGTGCTTATAGGGATGTCAAGGCATGCTTTTTTATATATTTCATTCGGTCTGAAACATTTGAGAAGTTTATATCTTCACAATTTCTAGACAATTCAAGGGGCCTAAAATGCTATTTGTGCTTTTATTGAGCATGCCAGAGATCTTGGATGTACAATTATACTAATAATCATGATTTGAAGCCCCGATAATCAGTTGAGTGTTTGTGTAAAATGATTTTGAAATGTACGGGGGCAAGATAATCATATCTGAATAATTAGGTGAATAGTTGGCACAAGAAAACTAATTATTGAGATGAATGTGAATTTACCTCACTATATTAGCTTTGAACAAGCATGATAACCCGCGCGTTGCGGCGGGGCTTCATTTATTTTTTCGAATCGATTACATAAGAAGTGAAGCTTTATTTCAACATTATATGTTGCCAAGAAAACTTGCATAATATTGTTTCAATGTTAAGTAGCAGTAGAATAGTAGATAACTAAAGAATAATACTACTAAAAGCAGTGATTTAAACCATTCTAGCAACATAAACTAATATATTCAACTTATGATAAACCATCATATGGATTAAAAAAAACTTACAGAGGTTCTATTAGAAATGTTTCTGTTGTTTCTTTCTGGATGGATAGCTGTGGAGCTAGCATGCCATCATGGAGTTCAGGTTCTAAGTTGTCGAGCTCCTTGTAGCTTAACCCTTATAGCTCTCTTCCCATCATCAGCCTTCACATATTGCATAGAATTTTATTACAATTAATACGAATTTTGACATAGCATGTAGCGTAATAATGGTACTTAATTAATAATCATATAGTATTCACCTAGCCTTCTAACATATAAAATTAGTAATCAATATTAAGCTGCATACTATGTTATAAATTGGCTTAGTTGTACCACACAAACATGCTGCCGTACAGCTACAGATTGCCCGTTTTGAAACTACAATCATGAATCAGCAGGCTTATAATTATTCACAAACATACATATGTACAACCTAAGTGGCAGCACTTCCTACGTATTTCCTGGTACTACATTTTCGACCTTCCTAAGCGAGACTACAACAAACAATTTATCCTTTTTATTCAATTCAACACAGACTCAAAACCATAGATATATACATTGATATCTGGTGTTTGGTGTTCCTGATCTTAAGTTTAGTAAAACATTAAATACAAAACGATGTTGTTTATTTCATAATAGGAATTTATCAGCAAAAGATTGAATACAAAGAAGTAAAGTAAGCTGGTATTCCCAAAACAGATCACGTTGTGCATACAAATTATGTTAATTCACATTAGCATTTACCAAACTAAAAAAGATCTAAAAACTTATTTCGAATACGTGTAACAACAATCGATGTTTCGGTTATACCAACAAAATGAAGACGTGTATTGAAGTCATAGAAATTGTTACCTGTTCGTGAGCTCTTCTGTTCCCTCCTCCGCTGCGCATTTGTCTAAAGTTCCATCGATCATTATCTTATTCCGTAGTAATCACGACTCTCCACCTTCCCTATATTATGTAAGGAAAACAATTTTTGCCATATCCTGAAGAAGCACGTGCGTGGAGGTCCTGCGAGTGTTATTTGAAGTTTGCCTTATGGCGTGAGTACATATTCTAATACACATAAAGGAATAAGAAATAACATATGCATATAATAGACCGATACATTCACAAAAAAAATCTATATTTATGACTCCATGGGTACCGATTTAATTTTAGGGTGAACTTACAAAGTGTTAGTTTCGACCTTGGCTCATAAACATATTTATGGCATTAGTAAAGGCGACATCCATTGGATCAGATCTAACGCGCACAAAAGACAAATCTGATGTGCAACAGAATGTTTCTAGCTTAATGGCCATACAGAGACTGCAAAGCACAATGATATTGTATGCATCCATAGAAATGTGGATAATATGATGCTTAGTGGTCATGTAACGTGTCTTGTGGCATAAAGGTGAAATCTTTAGAGTTCTGAAAATGTAGCGACAAAATATGTGAAGGGTCATTATAACCTTGTTTTGGGGTTGCAAAACCTCTACCAGGAAAAATTCATAATGTCCCTAAAAGTAGTTTCCGCAGTTATACATGACACTATCTTTTTCTTTTTTTTAGCATTTTGGGGAAACATAAAACCATAATCAATGGAACTCACGTGTGTTTGCACGAAAAAAGTATCAGAAAGGCGGTCCCTAAAAACACAATAGCCACTCCACCAGCGATCAAGTCAGTTGTGCCTTCCGAATGTATATCCGCAACAACTGCAACGACAGTTTCATCCTAAGCCAAAAATGCAACACAACAACAACAAAACCTTAAAAATACTATATCTTAATATTACCATGATTTATTACACCACCATTTGCTGAAACTTCCCTATCTCGCTTGCTTCTTTCTGGCTTTCAACATTTTTTACTTTCAAGTGCAACCGCAAAAAGTGCCGGCTGGACCACAAAATTGTGAACTGGTGCCCCTCGTGGCTGCATAAGATACAAAAGGGAATGTGTAACTTTATAAAGAAGAACATCACCGCATTTGAGTGTATAAGTCACCTTTCTTTCCCCCCCCCTCTTTTTTTCGACACTCTTGATCCTGCGAAAGACAATCCTTGTAACAGTATTTTTCACATGCTCAGCCATTTTAAAAGACAATCCTAACCAACTACTGGGAAAATCAAGCAGTGGACTAAAGTATTGTAATTTGCTTACCATTAGATGTTGTTTGTGAGTGTGTAGCAAATGTTAGCCTTTGGAGTCGCCATGGTTGGGCCCTCTGCGTGTGTCCTTTTGTTTTCTGATGATCAGTTAGCTGATGTTGCACACTTGGTGGAGTCATACCTGCAGTGACACAGATATGTAACATTACAAAAGCCGCTCGGTATAGGTCATGATGCATAGGTAATAAAAAAAGATAATGTGTAGCGATAGCCAGTACTTACCGGAGTTGGAGTGTGTTGAGTGCATCTCATCTGTGTAATTTTTATTCTTGCAGTAACAGAATCAGTTGGCACATGATTATACCTCAGGTTTCTCACCCACGTCTGAGATTCTCGGCTGGTGCGAACAGCAATGGGAGTAATCCCTTTTGGCATCAAGGATTGCTGATATTCATAGGAAGATGATTCCTTTTGGTTGCTACCTAATGCGTTACCTATACAGGCTAATGAACAATGAATAACAAAACAAATGAAGTGGAGTAAAGCTAACTAAATGTATACCAACTTACGTGCTGACGTATGGTCGTGGATATGATTCATCTGGGAACTCGCACGCGTTATTGATGGCTTTGGAGCAACGTCATTCTGAGAATGGACATGGTCGTGGGTATGCACAGCTCCTATTGGCTTTCAGTCTTTGTTGGAAGAGGATCCTTTTCCATAAAGATGGCTCGATGTACAATCGAGTTTTGTAGAAGTACTCTTATTGGTTTCTCGGAGAGCTCATATGTAATTCGTCGCACTGCCAAGTCGCTTAGAAAAAATCCAAAAAAAGAAATAATTTACACATCGTTTCGAGCACATCTTGATCGCTTCAATGGGACTTAAGACCACATCATCCACTGAACGGCACGCATTAAACCATAAGCATGACACTCCAATACCTAAAGGTCTAACTATTATCAAACAAACAAGTAAAGACAATATTAGATGAAATCTACCAAACGTCCTAATTTCAACTAATAAAAACCATATATAATAAAAATTAGATTTTTTCCCCAAAATAAACAAACCTGAATATATGTACCTGCAAGCTGTTCGTATCTACCATAAGAGTTTCTTCTACTTCCGCAAGTGGATGTAACAAAACAATAGGTGTGTTGGCCGTTGTGTTAGTGTGAGAATGAAAGTGGCATTAGTTCGGTATCAAAATTGTCGAAGAAGATAATGAAAGGGTGAGTGGGTTTTGGGGGATTTTAGGTTAGTCACAGACACGTGTCAAAACATTAAATTTGCACCGGACAATTTTCCATATAAAAAAAGAAACAAACGGGTTGGATCTGGATTAACCGGCGGGTTCCGGTAGATTCCAGTTTAATAATCGGTAGCTGTTGTTTTTGTATAAGCCTTCTTTAATAGCGATAACAACTGATGTTGGAGATTAAATTCCTCTTGCTTAATCTTGTTGCATGTGTTTTGGGATGGGAGAGAGAGAGACTTCTGGAATGGGAGAGAGAGTGTGTTCTAGAAGATGTGTGAAGCGGTGGGAGGGAGAAAGATAATATTAAAAGGTCGGGTCGGGTAAAAAAATAGGTCGGACGAATTAAAGCAGTGCATTTAATTGCCCTCGGGGGAACGATCTCACCCTTTAATATAAAGATGTAATACAAAAGGGACGCGCATCAAGTGACCTTTATGATTTAACCTTAGAAAATGACACCATGCACCATGCGGAACATATTGCTCTTTATAAATATAGAGTAAATTGCATATATATTTTATGTGGTTTCCTCGTATTGCACGTTTAGTCTTCACTTTTGCGAAAGTGCAGGCGGTTTTCTTGTGGGGAACTTTCGTTGCACTTTCCCTCCTTGATAGAGACTATTTCTGCAACACTTTTGTTTTACTTTTGTTTCACTTTAGTCCCTGTCAAAAAGGGAAAGTGCAACAAAAGTTTCTTCACAGGAAAGCCGTATGCACTTTCACAAAAATAAGGACTATACGTGTAATATGAGAAAACCACATGAATCATATGTGCAGTTTACTATAAATATAAACCAAAACCATGCAAGTCCACCATTAATTATCATTCAGAGCAATGACTATCACCCAGGGCCGGTCCTGAGATTTCGGATGCCCTGGGCGAGTTGATATAAAAATGCCCCTCGTTAACTAACGAAGTTAGAGACGTCGCGGAGGGGTGTGTAATATGTGCAGTCGTGCATGACATCCACCTTAAAGGGGTCATATTTTTATTAGTTTTGCATATAAATATGTATAATAACAAACATATCTAAGCCATGTAGTTCAATTTTATATGCAATTTCTCTTAAGTTTACAAGTATAACAGAGCATTCTTGTTGTTATTGTCTAGGAGGATACACTATTTTAAGAAGATTGAAACCTATATAGTCATGCTACATGGCTCATTGTCACGCTCATGTTTATTTAATAAACGCATATTACTGGTTAGAAGATAAATTTTCAGTTCACATAGATTTTTTTACAACTTAATTCAAGATATTACACACTATTGTCTTATCGAGCATTAGGAAGATATAGTTAATTATTGTGTCGTCGTCACATGACTACAAGTCTACAATCAACATGCATATTATATAACTAACTAATACAAAAGGAGAGCTAGTGTACATGCAAATAAAACTCCCCGCGTTATATATACTTTTACTATAAAATATATCGATCTTCTTGTTTATGTACATTTAATTTACAAGAACATTAATGCAATTAAAATTCATAAACAAGCCAGAAAAAAAATATATATCGAGAATCATATATATGTACGAACAGTTGAAATTGCGTTTAACAAGAAGCACAATAAAAATTTAGAGCAATGACCTACGAAGCAACTTCCCAATAAGTTATACACCCACCCCTAACAGCCTAATGATTTGTTCCGAGTATGGATCGAACTAAATTGGTTGAACGATCCTCCTTAACCATATGGTAACTTTTGGATCTTATTGGGAGGCTTTGACGCTTATTGATCACGTAAAAAACCTACTAGGATCATAAGCCTTGCACGATTACTATGCCAGTTTATATTGAATAGACATTCCAACATCCTGCAATAATAGTTTTTTGAGAATGGTAATATGTTAGCCAAAAAGCCCAGAAGAAAAACGAGCTACAGTACTATACAGGCGGATATGCCAAATGAAAAGTTTATATAGAGCATCAAGTAGCGCAATGTTTGGGACTAACAGTGCAAATTATGCTATTTTGGAAACAACAGCATATTTAAGTTAAAGGCGATAAATGGCGTGCCAGAGAGTAAATAAGAGAGTTTCTTCGCTAGGTTCATATTTCGAATTGATTCTGCTGTTTTAGTGGGTTTCTTTACAGTACATCTTAAAAACTGTCAGTAGTATCTTGGTATGTTAACATAATGTTTATTGGGCCATGACTAGTTTTTTTTTTGGAAATACCTCGAGTGCAAGCTTAAGGTGCGGTTGATCGTGTACACAAGGGTGAAGAGTTTTGGTGTGACAAAGAAATCTAGTTAACATTTTTGTATTCACTAAATCCGACGTTTAATTAACACCTAATAATTAAATATCAGAATATTCCTAGAAAATGAAAATGACCAACAGTGAAATAAAATTTGAAATATTTATTTAAGTTGACTACAACCGACACTAAGAAATGAAGCATTAAAGTCACTTGTTTTCGTAGCAAGTTAACTCATCTAACGATGTGAGTATAATGAATATTATTACGTATGTACTCGTATTATGAACAACCATATTATCTAATTGGTTTAGTTAATATAGCTTTATATAATATGGTGATTATAATCTAAAGAGCCCAACATACTTTACTGAAAATCGGTAATTTGTTACTACGTAGTATATTTAGTTTTAGGGTTTCATAATATATTACTGCATACCTTAATTATTATTTTTATTACATATGTACCTCTAGAGGATAGAAATTAGGAAATAATAAAAGTAGAAAGAAAACATTAGTCAAGAACAAGAAAGCCACCAGTATAATACTATAGGTACACAATTACAAACAAACAAGTCTTCATAAACCAAAAAAGTAAAATGATTGAGATAGAAAGTGTCGTGCAAAACCAACAAAAGTGACTGTCTATCCGTAACCCTAAACCAACCCACTTTCCTATAAAATCTTCATCTACACGTTGTGTTTCCACCTTAATTTTTTTTCTTTGACAAAGTCTCAGCATGGACGAAGCCGTTGCTGCTGGCGGCTCAAACGATTATGCAAGAACGTGTCCTAGAGGCCACTGGAGACCAGCCGAAGATGAAAAACTTCGGCAGCTTGTTCAACGATATGGTCCTCAGAACTGGAACTCTATCGCCGAGAAGCTTCAAGGGAGATCAGGTATTTTATACATATATATCATCTTTAATAGTACGTTCATCGATCACCATGATTTTATAATCAGTTGGTTAATTATGTATTCAACTATTGTGTTGCAAATATATTGGTATGTTCCGATTAATTTATTTTTGTTTCAATTATTGTCTCAAATAACCGTTCTATACTCCAAGAAAGCATTTAAGGATACTAATTAATCCCTTAACTATATCTCAAATATCTTTTATTATGTTTATATTTCTTTGAAAAAACCGTTTGTATAATCTTCCATATCCTTATATGCCCTTTAATTTATCCTAGATACTATATAGTTTATCAGATATAACTCTTTTTTAATTTTAATTTTTATTCGTGTAACATGTTTGAACACTCAGAACTTATTTAAGTAGTTAAACTGGTATTCGTAAATCATCAGTTTTTTTTATCCCGTTTTCGTAAAGCATAGTATGTCACATCTATATAACTTTTTATTAGACGTATCTTTCTCAAACAATGATTTGTTGGTATGAAATCATGTCAAGTTTAATTGGGAAAATGACCTTAATTTGGGTTTGATTTTGATACGAGAAAACTTTTTACTCGTAAAAAAGAAGATATATGTTATGATAGTTGGTTAATTGCCACATGCATATTGCAAAAATATGCAGGAAAGAGTTGCAGATTGAGATGGTTTAACCAACTTGATCCAAGAATTAACCGAAGACCATTTAGCGAAGAAGAAGAAGAACGCCTATTAGCAGCTCATCGGGTACATGGAAACAAATGGGCCCTTATCTCAAGGTTATTTCCTGGTCGTACTGATAATGCTGTCAAGAATCACTGGCATGTAGTAATGGCTAGAAAACAAAGGGAAAAATCAAAGATTTGTGATAAGTCGACAAGGTATGAAGATAGTTTACATTGTCTCTCTAGTTTTAATAATGGTGGAAACCAACGGCGATTGAGCCTGATGAAAGTTCCATTCAAAGTTCTTTCTGAAATTCGAAAATGAAAATAAAGAAAAGATTAATTCCTGGAATTTTATGAGACCGGCAACTATGTTGGCGGCCAAGAGATCGTCCTCAATGAATTTGATTGGAAAGCAACAAGTTAAGGATTCATTTAGTTCTATAATATATCATGATGGCTATGCGCAAAGTTCGAATACCTCGTTGGACCAATCATTCTTCCGCAATGATTATGGAGAACATAGAGTCTCTGGCGACTCTCACATTTACAAGACGGTTACATTTGCAAGCCCTTTCAGAAGCAATCATAACATGCAATCTTTGTTGAAGATGCAAGAAATTAGTAAGAAAGAAAAAGAAGACGATAAAGCCATAAATCATGATGATATACCCTTCATAGATTTTCTTGGCGTGGGGGTTTCTTCTTGATTACAAACTACATTATATTATGATATCTATAGATTTTCAGGTAGAACTAGTTTTTAACTTAAATTTTGTTGTTGTTAAACAAAATGAATTCCATGCAGAATATTAAATTATCTGGCGGAATTTGACCTAATATATTGAGAATAAATTATAATTTTAGGTTTTATTATGATTGTATCAAGATTCCTACCGGATATTATTAATGAAAAAAATATTATAATTAGTTGGCGTATGTAACTGCTTTGAAGAGGACATCAATCTCAACAATATTGGTGTTCTTAAGTTTTTCACAAGAAAATCAACTGTCATTGCCATGATGCTGAAAGTTGAACAGAACATCTTATTCTACATGGTGCTTCAAATGGATAGATTTGTTATTAATATTTATTGAGTACGAAGTTGAGTAAACTCGAGATAGAAACTTCTTTGGGTAGACCATTGAGACACCCAATGGTAGTTTTAATTCTAATTTTTGTCTTTTAGGTCATCTGATCCAAGATCGAGTTCATGATATTGTAATTGAGCTTAAATCTTTTGTGGTACTTTAAATTCAATGTATCGTTTGTTTGTTTAATGTATCACTAAGGGTGTTGAGAAACCGAACAGAATTTAGGCAATTTGGACCCCACTCATTTGAATTTTACTTGGTTTGAAGTCTTTCAAAATATTACTAATCAAAACCAAAGGATAAAATCTTACCTTTCAAACTTAAATTTGATCTAATGGCTATGATTAAAAGAAGATTATTTAAAAAGAAAAACAATTAACTGGCCAGGGTATTACCGTAACACAAAACACAAAATATCTGTGACTCGATTATAACTTCCTCTAATTATTTCTCTTAACAAACACACACTCAAAAACACACACAACACACACTAATAAACCGATCAAAAACTACCAAAAATCATGCCTAGGTCTACTAAATCCACCAAAACTAAACGAAAAATCACATAAAAATGGAAGATAAAGAAGCTGGTGATGCTATTTAGAACAATACATAACGAAGGAGGCTACCGATGAAGTTCCGAATGAAAAACGGTCAAAAATCCGGTGAAAAATCCAATTTCAGGTATATTGCTCAAATTTTGTTTACATTAAACATATCAACTTCCTATTTTACGTAATGTTATTTAAGCTTAAGTAATGAATCATACCGTTTATAGAGTTTATGTTGAAGATATTGTGATTTTATTCTGAAAATATGTGATTAATAGTTAGGCTAATTACGCTATTTAATTAGTTTTTGTTGAAGTTATTGTGTTTTTAACGAACAAAAGTGTGATTACAAGTTAAATTTTCACTCTTTATCGAGATTTTGATGATGTTATTGTAATGAAAAGTAAGATTTTGAGTTATAGATAACAATTGTGGATGTTATTATGATTTTAATGAATAAATGTATGATTAGAAGTTAGGTTTTTACTCTTTATAAAGGATTTGTTGATGTTATTATGATTTTATTGAATAAATGTGTGATTAGAAGTTAGGTATTAAGTGTGCAGAAATAATTTGTTGTTATTATGATTTTAAAGATGATATGTGTTATTAGAAGTTGGTTTGTGTAATGGAATCCTAGTGTAAGAGTACGGCTAAGGCTCCGGCTTCGTTGAAGGCACAACCTATGGCTAAGCCTTTCGCGAAGCCGAAGGCTTAGTCTACTGTAGAGAATTAAAATATGATGTTTTTGTGAAAAATAACATGTGATTAATTGACTGAAAAAAGTGTAAAAGCTTATATTATATCATATTATAAAAGAAGTTTTGTTTTACATTTATAGAGGTTTTGTTCATGTCATTCTGATGAAACGTAAGATTCTCAGTTATAGATAGATTCATGATGTTATTGTGATGAAATGTGTGATTAGAAGGCTTAGCAGAAGGAAAAGCATGCGACCAAGCCTTCCCCAAAATGAAGGCATACCTTGCGGCTAAGCCGTAGGCTATGCCTTCAGCGAAGCCTTCTAATCACATATGATAGTTAATCTAGTATAAATCTATGAACTCACCAACTTTAATGTTGACACTTTTAAGCATGTTTTTCTCAGGTGAATTAGATGCTTGGATTATTTTGTAACATTTCTCGTTTTCAGGTTATTTACAACTTTAATAAATTCCATTATTTATTTTTAGAGTTTTACGCGTTCGCTTTTAATTATTAACTTATAGTTAAATCGCGTAAACTAAAAATCAACGTTCAATGTAAACGGACATCAAACAAATTAAAGTTTACATCAAGCAAGTGTTATATGATTATTAGGAGTATAATTTATAACTTTTCATAATTTATTTTTGTTGGTTACGTAAAACGCTTACGTTTCGCAATAAATTACATTCGGTCGTACCCGGAAGCACCTTTACCCATCTACACTCAAACAAATACCCACATTTATACCCAATACTCAAAATTTATTTATTTTGCTTACTTATAACTCCATAGAACCGGACCTAAGCTTGTACACAAGAAAGAAATGCAAAACTTTCACTAATTCCTTTTCTTCACATGTTAATTCTTACACAAATGTACCTTAGACCCAAGTTTCTAAAGATTGGCTTGTCACTTGTACCCTCCTCCTAGGGAGGAGGAGAGCTCTTACACCTTGTCCTTGAAACCACCTAGCATCCCATGGTTTCATATTAGCTTGTTTAGGGTTTTCTTGCACATTATAAAAGGAAAGCCCTAGGTAACTAACTATACTCTTTCCATTTACAAGAAAAAAATACATCAAACTCTCTCCACTCCTCCAAAACCCACGGCATATATTTTTTGTGCTAGGGTTACATTTAATTTTTGCATCCAAGGCATTCCAAGCATTCAAGTGTTCATTCTAAGGTTACCTAAGGTTACTCAAGGTGTTGGCAAGCTTGGATTCGGGTTTAACAAGGAATAATCAAGAAAACATATTTAGGGTTTTCTTGATTAGGGTTTTGATTTTGAAGGCTTGGTTAGGGTTTACATCTTGTGTTCATCATCCTACTTGTCTTCTATAAGGTCTATTTAAAGTATTCAATGTTCATTCATTCATTTCCTATTGTATACATACTTGTTGCATAAGTTAATCACCACCTAGATTCATTTTTAAGTTATATAAAGTATTTGATGATTTCATATGGACAAATGACATGAACATTTAGAGGACTAAATACATGTAAGATATACGGTACAACACTTGGTGAAATTATGGTGCAAGGTCTTTAAGCAAAAATAAATACAAACTAACTTTATAAATTGAAAACCCTAATTTTATTTTAATGCCTACTGTTGAATTCGAACCATAAACCCTATGTTTTATATTTTATAAAAATAGTGCTCTTTACAAGGATCGTGAGCATGTAAGGAACTCGAAAAACGGAATTATAACGAACAAGTTACGGATTTTACGAGTTATATATATATTTAACTTTATAAAAACAATTTTATAAACTGTGATGAACAGTAAAGTTACTGTTCATCAGAGGTAAAAATTCCATAAATATAATATTTTGATAAAATTCCTTAATACGAACCCACGGACATAAAGAACTCGAAAAACGGAATTATAACGAACAAGTTACGTATTTTACAAGTTATATATAATTAATTATATAAAAATAAACTGTTATGAACAGTAAATACTACTGTTCATCAGGGATTAAAATTTTATAAATATAATATTTTGATAAATTATCTTAATACTAATCCAAGGACATAAGGATCTCGAGAAACGGAACTATAACGAACGAGTTATGATTTAAACAAGTTACGTATAATTAATTTTATAAAAATAATTTATATAAACTGTGATGAACAGTAAAAGTTACTGTTCATCAGGGGTTTAAACTTTATAAATATGATGTTTTGATAAATTATTTTAATACGGAAACGTGGACATAAGAAACGTATAAAACGGAGTCGAAACGATAAAGATATGAAGTTTTAAAACTCGCGCGCATTACTTTTATTTTTATACAATCTTTTATAAAACAATTAATTTAATAATAAAATATCATTATTAAATCATACATTTTTACAAACGATGCGTTAGTAAATAAAAATAATATTTTCTTTACGAGTACAAGTATATATACTTTAATTTAACAAAGTACGAGTTAATTATTGTTTTAACTTTTAAATAATTAATAAAAACTATTAGGTGGTGGTGTAGCTATACAACATGTGATGTTTTATTTATATGAAATACATTATACTCATACGGCCTATAATTAATTAGGTTGCATTCAAATTGCCGAGGCGATTCACTCATTTGATTTAGATAATCAATCATTCACTTACGGTGAGTTCATAGCCCCGCTTTTATACAACTATATTGTTTTACAACTTTGGGGTGAGAAACATGCATTGTTTTACATTTGGACGCAAGTACTCTTTTAAACATATTACGAGTTGGCCTAAGGTAGCTAATCTCTACTATTGCCCACTATCATGAACTGTCATATTGCTAGTTAGCGCAGCTGCGAATGTTATTAATAGATCTAGTGGGATTGACATCCAGTTCGGGTGAGTAGCGCTCATCAGTTTTCGACAGTACTGAAACAACGAACGTATACATGTCGAAACAATTTGGATGTTGCGGGTTTGAACATCTACATGGGCACAATTATAGATGCATTTAAATTGCAAACCTATATGTCGTGCTTCTGGTGTCATGAGCTTAGCGCACTTCGTATTTACTTTTTAAGATATTGTATGTGCTTACATCGTGTCTTACTTTGGAAATCTTGTGGTCCTACTTTATACATTTACTAAACCTGTGAATTCACCAACTTTATGTTGACGTTTTAAAGCATGTTTTTCTCAGGTCAATAAGGTACGAGAAACAAGGATACATTGGTGGTCACCATTTTGGAGTCATTACTATAAAGATTTGGATGCATTACATTTTGGGAATAATTGTTATGTCTTAAAATCTTTACTTTTCATGGATGAACTATTTAAGCTTCGGCTATTGTAACAAACAAGTCTATTTAATCCAATGTATCAATTTTAAACGACTCATATAGAGGTCGTTCTCATATCTCGTGCTGTTGATCTATGAAGTAACACTCGCCAACCCATATTCCGCTGCGACCCATTTTGGGGGTGTTACATTTTAAAGCAATGTTTTTCAGGAATTCAGTAAGCACTAGGTGCAAGCGATACATTGGTGATTTTGTATTTTGGGATGACATGCTTAAAGATATGGTTGCATTATATTTTGGGAATCATGTATTATGAACTAGTATCTTTGTAATATGGACAATGATGAAGTTAAGCTTCGGGCTTTTTGTAACAAATGTTTGTTAAATCCAATGTATCAGTTTTAAATGACTTTTAATTGCCGTTCTATATATATCTTGTGTTATTGATCTAAGATGTGACATGCCCCGAACCCTTATTCCGCTGCGAGCCATTTTGGGCGTGTTACAGAGTATACATGGATAGCGAAAGCTCGCGCGAAGTCATCTACGAGCAATGTTTTCTACAACTGAACCCTTCCATTCAGTCACTAAGAGTAGACTTAAAGGTTCCCCTCGTCGGCTTTTCAGGAGAACACTCTTGGCCTCTCGGAGAAGTCCCTTTGGAAATTACGATAGAGGAAGGTCCTTTCGTATGAACGGAGGTTCTTGATTTTGTCATAGTAAGATCCAACTCTCCGCATAACCTAATACTCGGGAGAACCGCCATGTAAAATATAGGCATAGTGGTATCCATAATACACATAGCTATCAAGTTCCATACCCCCAAAGGAGTCGGTACTGTACTATTGACATACATAAGATAGGAGGACAAAAGAAGCTCAAAGAGGCCTCCCAGTAAGCTACGAAGGACACCCTCACCTGCATGAGTGCCGAAGAAGAGATCGTTATCAATGACAAATATCTGAACCAAACAGTTGTCATCGGGAGACAATTACCAACTAGTTTTAAGAAGAGGCTACAGGATCTCCTAAAGGCAAACACTAATATCTTTTCCTGGACTTATTCTGATATGACGGGAATTTCTAGAACCATTATGGTAGGAGGAAGACCCTTCATAACAAAACACAAGTTGAATGAGTTAAAACACATGGAGCCAAGAAAACAAAAGAAGAGGGGACTGGCACCAAAAAGGAGCAAAGCACTCTACAAAGAAGTAGAAGAGCTAACAAAGGAAAACATCCTGCGAGAAGTCAAGTACCAGACATGGGTATCAAACCCTGTCATGATAAAAAGGGTAACGAAAAGTGGAAACTATGCGTGGACTTCACAGACATCAACAAAGCCTGCATGAAAGATTGCTACCCCTCACCAACAAACGATCAGAAAATAAAATCTCTTACCAAATTTTGGTTAAAATGCTTCCTAGATGCTTACAAAGGATATCATCAGATAACAATGGCAAAAGGGGACGAGGAAAAAAATAGCATTCTTCATAAGAGAAGGAGTGTTCTGCTACAAAAGGCTAACTTTTAGTTTAAGAAACGCAGGGGCTACATACAAGAGGCTAGTCGATATGGTATTTAACAATCAAAATGGGCGAAATCTTGAAGTCTATGTTGATGACATGGTAATAAAGAGTGACTCCGAAGAAGACATGCTAGCAGACATCCAAGAAACCTTCGACAAGCTTTAGGCAATCAATATGAAACTCAATCCTAGAAAGTGATCCTTCAGCGTGGAAGAAGGTCCATTCCTAGGATACCTTATTACGAATAAAGGAATCAATGCTAACCCCTCAAAGGTGAAGGCAATCTTTGACTTGAAGCTACCCAAAACGGTCAAAGAAATACAATGTCTCAACGAGAAACTAGCAGCTTTAAGCCGATTCCTTTCGAAAGGAACCGATAAGGCACTCCCTTTTCTAAAGGTACTGAAGAATTGAGCAAAGCAAGAAGATAGTTCAATGGATGTAGGAGGCAGAAGAATCTTTCCAGAAAATGAAGGAGTACATAGAAACATTACCCACGGTCACAGCCCCAATCAAAGGCAAAACCTTGGTAATGTACCTTGCAGTCTCAAAAGAAAGTATAAGTGCAGTTTTACTTTTAGAAAGAGGAAAGAAGCAAATCCCCATTTATTTTGTAAGCCGAGCACTAAAAGGGGCAGAAATAGAGTATCCAGAGCTGGAAAAACTCACACTAGCCCTCGTATATGCCGCAAGAAGGCTTTGACAGTACTTCTAAGCTCACCCTATCCAGATATTAATGGACAAGCCCATAAAACAAATACTAGCAAGACTTGAAAAATCAAGGCGTATAGCTAAATGGACAATAGAGCTGGGGGAACATGATATTGAAATTAAGGGGCACAATTCCATTAAAGGACAGATCTTGGCTGATTTCTTGGCTAAGATACCGACAACGGAAAGTAAAGAGAAGGAACCCCAAAATGTAAGGAATGAGGAGCTGTATCCAGAAAACACATGGAAGCTGTACACGGATGGAGCTTCCAGCTTTGATGGTTCCGAACCAGGATTGATACTTGTTAATCCTGAAGGAAGAGAGTATACTTACGCTCTTAGGTTTGAATTTGAGACCACCAACAATGAGGCAGAGTACGAAGCGCTGTTAGCTGGCTTATGAATTACAAAAGAAATGAAGATTAAAGATCAAGACATCTTCGTGGACTCCTAACTGGTAGAAAACTAATTGAAAGGACTCTTCGAAGCAAGACAACCAATTATAAAGCAATACTTGGAGAAAACAAGAGAGATACTCAAAATCTTTAAGAGCTACTCCATGGAACATGTCCGGCGAGATCAGAACTAGAAAGCAGATGCTCTAAGCAAGCTAGCTTCCATGACCTTCTCAAAGCTCGCAAAGGAAGTCTTGGTGGAAGTACTGCATGAAAGTCAATCATAGGGAAATAGGTGACATACATCATCAAAGAGGAAGGGGAAAATTAGATGGCATCAATCCAAGAATACCCACTGCTAGGAAAACTCCCCAACGATAGTCAGATAGCAAGAAAGATAAGAATTAAGGCACCTTAGTACACGATGATTAATAATGATCTATATTGCAAGTCATATCTTTCGCCCTGGCTTCGATGTGTAGGGCCCATACAAGAAAAGAGCATCATTGAGGAGATACACCAAGGTTCCTACGGAATGCATGCAGGTCCTCGATAAGTGGTATCCATGATTACAAAGATGGGGTATTATTGGCCTTCGATGCATAATGACGCGAAGACACTGATATAAAGATGTGAAACATGCCAAATGTAACACCCCCAAATTAGGCAGCGGAATATTATTCGGGAGCGTTACTTCATAATACAACAGCATAAGGTATGAGAGAACGACCTTTAATGAGTGGTTCTTAGTATAGTATATACTTATATAGCAACCCTAATACAGATCCTAACCGAATGCCCTTGACCAAGGCAAAAGCAAAAAGCATGACTCATCATAGTTTTCCCTAGGACAATTCGCCATCAAATTGCTCGCTATTAGAGAATTTACTGAATCGCCCATTCAACATTGACAAAAATGCCATGGAACTTAGTCTTTGTAAGGCCATCATAGGTATGAAGTCTGTTATCACCCTAGAGAGGAGAACGTTATAACTAACTCTTTAAGTCGAAAGGAATGGATAAAACCATTAGGGTTTAAACCTTAATCACCACAATAAATTTGAAACTTGAACGATTAAGTTGAGACAACTAAGGAGGAAAATACCGAGGATGAAAAATCTTAGGTGGTGTATACGAGGATCGAGTGTCTACTCGGAGATCGACCTGAGATCGGGTTATCATCAACTAAGGGTTCATGAAGAAGGTATTCCAAAGACCGCATTCAGAACTCGATATGGACATTATGAATTTCAAGTTATGACCGATTGGGTTTGATAGCACTGCTGATTTATGGATCTCATGAATCGGGTGTGCAAACCATATATGGATAAATTCGTGATTGTCTTTATTGACGATATCCTAATATACTCGAAGAGCAAGAAAGAGCATGTAGAGCACCTCAAGTTAATCTTGAAGTTGCTTAAGAAGGAGCAGTTGTATGCCAAATTCTCTAAATGCGAATTCTGGATTCCTAAAGTACACTTCCTTGGTCACGTAATTGATAGTCAGGGTATTCACGTGGATCCCGCCAAGATTGAATCCATTAAAGATTGGGCATCTCCTAAGTCTGCAACGGAGATTCGTCAATTTTTGGGCCTAGCAGGCTACTACCGAAGATTCATTGAAGGATTCTCAAAGATCGCCAAGCCAATGACCAAGCTCACTCAAAAGAAGATCAAGTTTGATTGGAGTGACAAGGCAGAGGCAGCTTTTCAGTTGATAAAGCATAAGTTGTGTAGTGCACCAATTCTAGCGTTACCCGAAGGAAATGAAGACTTTATCGCTTACTGTGACGCTTCAATCAAAGGGTTGGGCGCGGTGCTAATGCAGAGAGAAAAGGTGATTGCTTATGCATCACGACAACTAAAGCTTCATGAGAAAAATTACACCACTCATGATTTGGAGTTAGGCGCAGTAGTATTCGCTCTAAAGATTTGGAGGCATTATCTGTACGGGACAAAATGTACAGTGTTCACTGACCACAAAAGTTTACAACACATCCTTGATCAGAAGGAATTAAACATGAGACAACGCCGTTGGTTGGAATTGCTTAGTGATTATGATTGTGAAATCCGTTATCACCCAGGAAAAGCAAATGTAGTGGCTGACGCATTAAGCAGAAAAGAACGAATAAAGCCATTACGGGTTCGGGCCTTAGTTATGACTATTGGTTTGGACCTTCCCAAGCGGATTTTGGAGGCTCAGATTGAGGCAAGAAAACCAGAAAACCTCAAGTCCGAAGACGTAGGAGGTATGTTGATTGAGAATTCGAAGGACCCAGAAAAGCCTAGGAAGGAGAAGTTGGAACCACGTGCGGACGGGACATTGTGTCTAAACAACAGAAGTTGGTTGCCACGCTATGGTGACCTAAGGACTCTGATTATGCATGAGTCTCACAAGTCAAAATATTCTGTTCATCCGGGTTCCGATAAAATGTACCAAGACATGAAGCAACTATACTGGTGGCCTAACATGAAAGCTGACATTGCCACCTATGTTAGCAAGTGTTTGACGTGTTTAAGAGTCAAAGCCGAACACCAAAAACCATCTGGCTTACTGGTACAACCAGCGATTCCTCAATGGAAGTGGGACAATATCACTATGGATTTTGTCACCAAACTCCCAAGGACGCAAAGTGGAAACGACACCATATGGGTAATTGTAGACCGACTTACTAAGTCTGCACACTTTTTACCAATGAAGGAAACTGACCCTATGGACAAGCTAGCAAGACTGTACTTGAAAGAAGTGGTCACAAGGCATGGGATACCAGTCTCGATCATTTGTGATCGTGACCCCCGGTTTACGTCAAATTTCTGGAGGTCATTTCAGAAAGCTATGGGTACTCGGCTGGATATGAGTACGGCATACCATCCGGAGACTGATGGACAAAGCGAAAGAACCATTCAAACTCTTGAAGATATGTTACGCGCTTGTGTGATAGACTTTGGGAATGGTTGGGAAGGACACTTACCGCTGATTGAATTCTCGTACAACAATAGCTACCACACTAGTATTAAAGCTGCCCCATTCGAGGCACTTTATGGCCGAAAGTGTCGGTCACCTGTGTGTTGGGCTGAGGTCGGAGACGCTCGGCTCACCGGTCCAGAACTTGTTCATGAAACAACCGAGAAGATTGTCCAAATTAAGCAGAGAATGCAAGCTGCTCGTGATCGCCAAAAGAGTTACGCCGATGTGAGGCGTAAGCCTTTAGAGTTTCAGGTTGGTGATCGAGTTATGTTAAAGGTATCACCTTGGAAAGGGGTCGTACGTTTTGGAAAACGGGGAAAGTTGAACCCGAGGTATATCGGACCTTTCAAGGTGTTAGCCAAAGTGGGAACCGTTGCTTATAGACTCGAACTACCACAACAGTTAAGCAGGGTTCATAGCACATTTCATGTATCCAATCTAAAGAAGTGTTTATCTGACGAGCCGTTGGCAGTTCCGTTAGATGAAATACACATTGATGATAAACTCCATTTTGTTGAAGAACCAGTGGAAATCTTGGAGCGTGAGATCAAGAAGCTAAGGCGAAGTCGTATTCCCATCATCAAAGTTTGATGGAACTCCAAGAGAGGTCCAGAGTTCACATGGGAACGCGAAGATCAGTTCCGAGAAAAGTATCCACACCTCTTCACAAAAACCACACCCTCGAAGAATGTTGCATCTTGAGCCTTGGGACAAGGCTCTCCTAACGGGTGGAGACTGTAACATTTCTCATTTTCAGGTTATTTACAACTTTAATAAATTCCATTATTTATTTTTAGAGTTTTACGCGTTCGCTTTTAATTATTATCTTATAGTTAAATCGCGTAAACTAAAAATCAATGATCAATGTAAACGGACATCAAACAAATTAAAGTTGACATCAAGCAAGTGTTATATGATTATTAGGAGTATAATTTATAACTTTTCATAATTTATTTTTATTGGTTACGTAAAACGCCACCACACAACCACACAAACAACACAACACGCTAAATCACACCAACCAAAACATCCAAAATATACTTAATTAAATATATCCCACACAAAACCATGACAGTCCCGCAACACGACAAAATCATTTCGACATACCATAGGGGGGCGGGGGGGGGATCGGTGGGGGAGGGGTGGGGGGGTGGTAGTGGTGTTTATGGTGGATAGGTGGGGGGATTTAGTTATGGGTTGTAATTGTTTTTAGTTTTTGTTTTGGGTGATTTTGTTTGTAGTAATCATCTTTAATCATAGATCACTCGTGATTTGATGTAAATTTTTATATTCTGTTTTTGATGTCTCACGATTAAATTAACTACATTGATATTAAGATATCCCGTACCGAGACCCGCTATAGTCGTACTTCGTATAACCTAAAGACGTACGCGAAAAAGAAAGGATAAAACTTCACAACAAGATAAAAACTCGACAACACAAATCACCGAACATAATAAACGGACACCAACCCAATAAAAATTACATCAAACAACGATGTTAAAAGATTTTGAGATTATCAATTATTAAACTTTTCATAATTTATATATAATTGGATACGTGTCAAACGCATACAGTTTCGCAATAAATTACAATTGTAGGCATACATGAAAGCACCATACCTAACTAATACTCCCCAAACCAATTACCCACTATAATACCCAATACCCAAAAATTTACTCATTTTCTTATCTATAAACTACCAAAACCGGATCCAACATGTATACATATGAAATAAAATCAAAACTCCCCACTAAACTTGTACCTTTACAACTCATAAGCCTTACACAAGTACACACTTATACAACTTCTCCATAAATTGGCTTGTCAATGTACCCTCCCTTCCCATTTTGGCCGAATGCTTGCATAAGGAGGAAGAGAAGCTTTCTTACACATGTCTTTGAAACCACTTCTCCCATGGTATGTTTAAGGTTGTTTTACGGTTTCCTAGTTACTATAAAAGGAAGGTCAAGCATACTAGTGTCATTTACACACTCTAAATAATTCACCAAGCACCAAAAACTCTCTCTTTTATAACCAAAACCCACGGCCAAACCTTATCAATTAGGGTTTCATTTTCCTTTTGGTTCTAAGGTATTCCAAGCATACAAGGGTTCATTTTAAGTATGTTTAAGGTTACTCAATGGTATTACAAGCTTGGATTTGGGTTTAACAAGGATTAATCAGGAAAACCTATTTAGGGTTTTCTAGATTAGGGTTTTGGATTTGGAAGCTTGGCTAGGGTTTTTATCTTGTGTTTATCATTCTACTCATCTCTATAAGGTCTATTTAAAGTATTTTATTTCCATTCATTCATCATCTTATGTGTACATGCTTGTTATATATGTTAAACACCACCTAGATTCATTTTTGTGATTTATAAAGTATTTGGAAGCTTATAATGGTTCGAACTCTTTACATATGTGGTGAAATAATACTTGAAATAAAAGTACACACATAGTATAAACACTAAATAAATTATATGGATAGTTTGCAAATTAAATGGTGTTGAAGGTCTATGTACAAGTTTATGTATAAAAAGATCATGAGGACATGGATTTCATTTGGACAAGTGTTATGGACTTTTAAAGGACTTAATATAGGTAAGATATATGGTAGAAAACTTGGTAAAAGAATTATACAAAAGCTTTTAATAAATAGAAGTATAAAACTTGTTTTAGAAAACATAAACACACAAACTGTTTTGATGCCTACTGTTTGAATTCGAATCATAACACATATATTTTATGTTTTATTTAATTAAGACTTATCACAAGGATCATAAGCATATAAGGAACTTGAAAAACCGAGCTCTAACGAAAAAGATATGACATTTTTAAGTTTACAATAATTAAATGTATAAAAGTATTTTTATAAAAGTTATTTTATAAAAATATTCACTGTTTCAGATCTGATATATTAAGGGAGATATTTTATAAATGTATTACTTTTCACAAGGAATCCAAACATGTAAGAAACTCGAAAAACGGATTTAAAATAAAGGTGATACGTTATTTACAAGTTTAAGTTAAAAAATATTTTTATAAAAGTAAATTTATAAAAATAAGTTGCTGTTCACGACAGTAAACTGTTGGAGATTAATCTTCCTAAATAGAGGTTTCAATTACGAAGACGTGGACATAGGAATCATTAAAAACCGAATTAAAACGATCGAGATACAATTAAAATACGATTTCAATAATTAAAGTTATAAAAAGTAATTTTATAAACTTTTACCTACTGTTACTGTTCATAACAGTATTTGACCATATAATAACTATAATATTTTGATAGATTTTCTTAATACGAAACCTTAGACATAAGAAACGCTTAAAACGAAGCTAAAACGATAAAGATACGAGGTTTTTAAAACCTTGTTCACTATTTTTGCTTTTATACATTATTTTATAAAAACAATTAAATTAATTATATAATATTAATACATAATCAATAAAAATATTAAATCATATATTTTTAACAAATAATACCCGAGTAAACAAAAATGATATTTTTCTTTACGGATACAATTACATGTACCTTTATTTAACAAAGTACGGTTTAATTATTACTTCAACTTTCGAAATTAAATAAAACTATTAGGTGGTGGTGTAACTATATAACATGTGATATTTTATTTATATAAAATACATTATGCTCATACGACCTATAATTAATTAGGTTGCATTCGGATTGCCGAGACGATTTACTCATTTGATTTAGATAATCAAATCATTCACTTATGGTGAGTTAATAGCCTCATTTTTATACTATTACAATGATTTACAACATTGGGGTGAGAAACATGCATTGTTTTATGATTGGACGCAAGTACACTTTTATACAAATTATGAGTTTGCCTAAGTAGCTATAACCCACTATGCCCATGAATCATGAACTGTTATTTCTAGATTGTAAGCGCGAATGTTATGAATAGATTTATTTGGGATTGACATCCCCGTTCAGGTGAGTAGCGCTCACTAGTTTCGAATGTACTGAAACAACGAATGTATACCATGTCGGAACAATTTGGATGTTGCGGGTTGAACATCTACAAGGGCACATTATTTGCATTAATTTGCATACATATATGTTGTAGCTTCAGTGTAATGAGCTTAGTGCATTTCGTAATTACTTTTGAGATATTGTATGTGTTACATGTCTTACATTTGGAAATCTTGCGGTCCTACTTTATACATTTATCAAACCTGTGAATTCACCAACTTTATGTTGACGTTTTAAAGCATGTTTTTCTCAAGTCAATAAGGTATAAGAACAAGGATACATTGAGGGTCAACATTTTGGAATTCATTTTGCATGGAGATTTATATGCATTACATTTTAGAGTATTTGTTATGTATCAAAATCTTTATATTTTCATGGGTGAACAATTTAAGCTTCGGGCTTATGTAACAAACAAGTTTATTTAATCCAATGCATCATTTTCAAGCGACTCATATAGAGGTCGTTCTTATATCTTGTGCTGTTGACCTATGAAGTAACACTTTCAGACCCATATTTCGCTGCGACCCATTTTGGGAGTGTTACACATCCATCCTGAATTACATGAACTAACCATAAAAAAATGTTTGGTCATGAATCTCCGTCTTTAACTAATTGGGTTAATACACAAATACGTTATTAAAGTTTTCCAAAATGTTCACATAAGTTACTAAAGTTTTTTCGTTACAAATAGGTTACTCAAGTAAACAGGTTTATTATTTGGGTTACTGAGCCTTTAAAATAGTTTACAAAGAGGTTACTCAAGTATACGTGTTCATCATTTGGGTTACTGAACCTTTACATTATTTGGCTTACTGATCCTTAAAAAATGCCACCCGTATACTTGAGTAACATATTTGTAACGAAAAAATCTTTAGTAACTTAGGTGAACATTTTAGCAAACTTTTAACCCTAACTAATTCTTAATCATCATACTTTCTTTAACTCCCATGTTACGAGATCTTCTGTAGGTTTCATTGACTGCGCGTTAAAGATTGCTCGATCTTTTTTGACCTTCCAACATAAACAACTTCGTGGCGATGCATTTTTGTATTCGTCATCATTTGTGATGCATTTCTCGCCTCTTTCTTTTTCGGGTTCCTTGATCTTCTCCTTGTGATAAGTTAGAAGAAAATGAATGAACTTAATGAGGTAATGGTAATAACATGTGAACTTTTAGAAGAAAACAAAACATTATCATTTGTTTTTGTAAAAGCAAAATCAAATATGATATGTATTTTAGAATAAGCTACGGAGTATTTGTTACTTTTTGTTTCGCTTGGGTAACAAGGTGGCCAAAAATTGTATAATAAGATTTTTATTACACGTCCTGAAAATTTAAACATCATGCGTATGAATCAAGTCAAATTTGACTGCTCATTGTAGAAAATTTTTTGTTTGCAATTAGACCAACTTTTACTTAAGTATCGAGGATGTAGACTGGAACTTCACTGCGAGACGATTAGCGGGAGTCATTTTGGGTTGGCGAAAGTGAATTCGGTGGTGATTTTTGTTGTCATTGCGATATTTCAGTGTTATTATGGCGTTTGACATTTGTCGTTGTTGGTGTGGCATTGACGGTTTATTGCATTAAAATCTCCGATAACTTACTCTTGTATTAAAACACCCGAAAGGCTTACTTAACCGCCGTTAGTGGGGAGGAATGCCGGAGTGGGTATTTTGTAATACTTTTTTAATTGAAGCTATGAAGAAGACAGCCAATAAATATTCTGTCCTTGAGACTATTCCTGAAGATAATCCAATGGACATAAACCTTATGAAGGATATAATGATTGTGGACCAATTCCTTAACAAGAAACTTCAACCAACTGTCAGTGAGGCAAGCAATTGGAGTCAAGATATGATTAGATATTTCTAGGAAAAGTGGGAAGAAGATAGAAGACATGAAAATGAAAGGAATGTTCTAAATGAAACAGAAGAGGGAAACATGGAAGATGACGTATTGGATGATGAAACAGTATTCAGTGAGAATGTGACTGCTAATGAAGTCAAGGGAAGTGGTAGCAATATTTTAAATTAATCATGATTGATTTCAAAATAGCAGTTTGGAACATAAGAGGAAAGAGTAATGGGAATAAGCAAAAAGAAGTTATGAAATTCATTAATGATGGAAAGCTTCAGGTTTGCTCTATAATTGAAACTCATATCAAAGACAAGAAAGTTAAAGAGACATGTGCCAAGGTATTTAACAGATAGGAATGTGTGACTAATAGTAAATTCAGTGCTAATAGTTAAAGAATTATGGTGAGCTGGAACCCTTAGTTTGCAAAAATTAAGGTTATTCATGTGGCTAGACAGTTAATTCTTTGCCATGTGGAAAATATTCAAGGAAAAGTTAATTTGTTCTGCTCCTTTGTCTATGCATCTAATAATTGCAAAGAAAAAAAGAATTCTTTGGAAGGACCTGTATCTACACAAAAGAATTTGTGGTAATAATCCATGGGTGATTATGGGTGACATGAATGTTACTCTCAATTTAGAAGAACACTCTAATGGTGGTTCAGTTATAACTGAGGAGATGTAGGAGTTCAGAGATTGTATTAATTTGATTGAAATGGAAGATAGTGGGAGCTCTGGTTTTTTCTATACTTAGACCAAAAGCCTCAGGAATCCTGATAACATAGTGTTGAAAAAATTGGATAGGTGATGGTTTTTCAAGAATTTCTAATGGAATTTAATGCAAGTCATGCTATTTTTCAGCCATTTTTGGTATCTGACCACTCTCCATGTTTACTTATTATCCCTACTAACTGGCAAAAGAAGCCTAAATCGTTCAGGTTTGCAAACTACATTGCAAACAAACCTGAATTCAATCAAACAGTTGCTGAAGGGTGGAAAACTCAAGTGTCAAGAAATAAAATGTACTGTCTAGTTAAAAAACTAAAGAAGATGAAGCCACTTAGGAACAAACTTAATTGGAAGCATGAGGATCTCACAGCTAGAGTTGAAGAATTTAAGGTAAAACTTAAAGAAGCCCAATCACTAGTTGAAAAAGACCCTTACAACAAAGAAGTCAAAGTAAAAGCAGTGGAACCTTTGTTTGAATATAATGAGGCTATCAAGATGAGGAAAACTTATTGGCTCAAAAGGCCAGGGTGGAATGGTTGGATGCAGGGGAAGAAGAAGCAGAAATAGAGTGAGGATTATATGTGATGAGAATGGTAACAGCTATGAAAAAGAAGAAGTCCCTTTACAATTTGTGAAGCATTTCCAGCAATTCCTTGGAAATCCTTCCAGCATTGTTGATCTAGCATTGAGTGATGATTTATTTAGCATTGTCTTAACTAATGCAGATGCTGAGGAAATGATAAAGGAGGTTAGTGAGAAAGAAATCATGGAAGCTATGTTTGATATAGGGGATAATAAAGCTTCTGGGCCAGAAGGTTTCTCCTCTGTGTTCTTTAAAAAAGCATGGAATGTGGTTGGTAAAGATGTATGTGATGGAATAAAGGAATTTTTCTCTAATGGGCAAATGCTGGGAGAGTTAAATGCCACACTGATCACTTTGGTTCCAAAAATCCAAAATCCTTTCAAAGCCCCTGACTTCAGGCCTATAGCATGTTGCAATGTTCTTTATAAGTGCATCAACAAAATAATAACAAACAGAATTAAGGGTGCTTTGAAAAACCTAGTTCAAATCAATCAAAGTGCTTTTATCCCTGACAGATTAATCCAAGACAACATCCTCTTATCTCAGGAAAATATTGAGAGGATAAGGGAGAAAGAATGGTCCTAAAAGATGTGCTATGAAGACTGACTTGCAAAAAGCATATGACACTATTAGTTGGAGTTTCTTGGAGACTATATTGTGCAGGTTTGGATTTCATAGCAAAATGGTGGGATGGATTAGAAGTGTAAAAATCTATCTTATGTTGGTAGGCTTTTGTTGATTGCTACAATTTTAGAGTCAATAAGTGCTTACTGGGCCTTTGTCTTCAAACTGCCAAAATCTGTTATTAGAGGTCAATGGTATCCTTAAAAGGTTTCTATGGAGCAATGGAGATTCTGCAAAAGAAAAGGCCAAACTAGCTTGGAAACATGTAGCCTAAGAAATTTAGAGGTCTGGAATTAAAGAACCTTGAAGAATGGAATGAAGCCTTGCTAGCTAAACATATATGGAATATTGCTTCTAAAAAAGACACTTTGTGGGTTAAATGGGTACATAAACATAGGCCTAAAAGGAGATAGTTATGAAATGTTCAGTATAACCTAGTGATAGTTGAAACTGGAAATGTTTGCTGGATGTTAGAGACAAGATTGCCCATAGACTGCAGTTTGAAAAGAGATGGTAAAAGAATCCACGTGTGGACTGATAAGTGGCATAGCAGTGGTCTAACGACATAACAAGCCGATTTCAACAGAATTCAGGTGATCTTCACTGGACTACTGTAAAGAACATTCTAAAGTATCTCAGGAATACTAAGGACATGTTTCTAGTTTACGGAGGTGATCTAAACGAGAGCTCGGGGTTCTTAGCTAGAACTGAAGATGGATATCTGACAATACAAAAAAAAACATTATTTTTTTAAATAAAAAATTTGCTGATGACCTCAAGTCTCAGACTGGAAATGGTTCGAATAAAATGAAAGGTGTTATTGATTGGAAGAGTGCCAAGCAAATCATTTTCGCTACTTCATCTACAGAAGTTGAGTATATTGCTGCTTATGATGCTTCTAAGGAAGCCGTTATTCGGGTTGGGGAAAAAGTGGGGGAAGTGACAAATAAATTTCTAGGCTTTGTATGGTTTCCACAATTAAAAAACCCATAAGTATGTATTATGATAATACTGGAGCAATTACCATAGCTAATGAATCTGGAATCACTAAAGGTGCTAGACACTTTCGTGCCAAAGTTCACTACCTTCGTGAAGTTATTGAATTTGGTGACATAAAGCTAGAAAAAGTTCACACAGATGACAACTTAGTTGATCCTTTTACTAAAGCGTTGGCTTTTTCAAAGCATTCAGATAATACTACGAATATTGGAATGCTTCCAGCTAATAATTTCATGCAAGTCTGTGATGATTAGTTATTTGGATAATTAGATTGAAACAAATTTATATCTGAAACCAAAGATACTAGGATATTTTGTATTTTCAATCATATAATAACTGTTATCCTATATTTGGATATTTAATCCATGAATGATTTATCATTCTAAATATGTCCATTGTCGGTTAACAGTATGAGAGTATTGTTACATAAGGCAAATGTGAGTGTTGGTTATATTCTTTGAATATATGGATGGTTCCTGTCGCTCTTGGTTTCAATTTGTGTTATTTAGTTTCTCCCATGGCTCATTGAGGTGCACAAAAGGACCCATGGGCTGGTTTTTTAGTTGGCTCGGACTGTTTTTGCAGTACCAGTAGCACCTTATTTTCCTTATGATATCTTCTGTGCTTAGTTTTAATATTTGCTCATCTTCATCATCATTATAAAGAATCAAAAATGTTTAGTCATGCTAATTTGATCGTGATTAAGTCTTAGAATTATGTGAAAGTTGTTCGGTCACGCAATATTTCTTTACCATTTGGAGAATCAGATCTGCATTGATTGTTAGTGCAACTTAAGATGCGACAGTGAACACCTAAAGTACCAGCGACTTGTGTTTTTATGAAGCATTTGTGATCCGTTGTTGTCTAGAAATGGGTTAAATCGATTGTATTTATCTTGATCTAATGGGTTGATTTACTCGGCTTTAAGATCTTTGTATAAGTAAATGTTTAGCGAGTAAAATTGGGCGAGACTGAGGGTAGGGGTGAGCAAAAAAACCGGTTGCCAAACCGGAAACCGGTTCCAACCCGAAAACCGAACCGGTCAAACCCGGTTTTGACCAAACCGGTTCCGGTTTTTGGCCAAATCGGGGGTTTGGAACCGGTTTGGCTTTTTTCGGCCGCCGCCGGTTTGACCACCGGGTTTTGGAACCGGTTTTTGGAACCGGTTTGGACCCGACCCGGATTTTTTTGGATAAAAATGGGTCCCGGGAATTTACTTTATCAGATTTTCTTATCTTTTTAGATTTTCTTGTGGATAACTGGATAGGATAACTGATTTTCTTATCCTATAAATAAGGGTGTTGTATTACAACTTAAATCACAACTTACATTACATACAATCCTTCTTAAGCAAAAAAAAAACCTATCCACCTCAATGGCAAGTCAATCCGCCTCAGACTCAGCTACTACCGGTGTTGGTTCAACAAGTGCACTGGGAATTCGTGAAATCATACAAACCACTCGAAACAATGAAATTTGGAAAGACTTCAACATGTGCATTATGACCAACGGTCAGAAAAAAGCTCAATGCAAGCATTGCTTTAATTTCTTGTCGGTGGGTTCCAACACGACGTTGAAGCATCATATAAGTCATCCGCATTGTGAAGTATTAAAGGCGCAGCAGAATCAGAATCCGGAAGCGGGGCAAACGTCGATGGGAAGAGATGGGCAAATTTTCATGTTCAATCCGGATTATCTTCGTGAACAATTCGCGGGGTTGGTGATTCAACGGGGGTTACCATTCAACCACTTTGACCACGAGCAGACAACGAGGGTGTTCCAAAACACTATGCAACCGCGATACACTCATGTAAGTCGTTCTACTCTAAAACGTGATGCAATGAAACTATGGGTAGCGGCTAAACAAGCAACAATTGATGGTTTTGGTAACTTAAATAATAAGGTCAACCTAACAACGGACATATGGTCCGCTCCTCATAATTTGCCCGGTTCTTACATGTGTGTTACCGCACATTGGATTGAACCTAGTACTTGGCAAATGATGAAGCGGGTCATTTCGTTCGAAGAGTTTTCGTTAGTTCACTCGGGTACAAACTTGAAGTATATGTTGGAAAAAGTCTTTGTCATGTATGGTTTGAAAGAAAAAATTATGTCAATTACTTTGGACAATGCTAGCAATAACACAAGCGCCATGGATAAACTAAAATTAAAATACAACCCACCAATGGGGGGTAGGTTTTATCACAGTCGTTGTGTTGCACACATCATTAACTTGGTTGTGCAAGCTGGTTTAAAGGTCCCCATAATTAATCAAATGAAAGAGTCTTTCAAACAAATGTTAAAAGATGTTTTCAAATCTGGTGATAAAATCCGAAAACGCTATATTAAAGTCTGTAAGGATGCAGAAAAACCTTGTTATTCACCAAATTGGGACGTTGATACACGATGGAACTCCACTTTTGAAATGTTCGAAAGTGGTTTGAAACAGAAAATGACGTTGGTGTATTTTCATGAATATTTGGTCACTAAGAATGGTAGAAGGTTTAAAAAATTTCCGGATGAATATTGGGTTCTTATTGAATCGTTAAACCCATTACTTGAAGTGTTTCAAAATGCTACGGTTATTTTGTCGGGGGTTTACTACCCAACATCTCCATTGGTACTTCAACAGATTTTTTTCATAAGTTGCAAATTATCTGATTTAGAACTTGAGGGGGGGTGTTGTCATGTATGGTTCAACCAATGAAGAAAAAACTTAAGAAGTATTTTGAAAACATCCCATCGATAATTACTTGTGCAGCCGCTTTAAATCCCTGTTTTAATGTATCCGGGGTAGACTATCTTATTGAGAATATAAGTAGGGACTTGGAGTTTGAAGATGATGGTTTTGCAACTAGGTCATTGGATTGGTTTCACGAATCTTTCCAAGGTTTGTATAATATGTATTATTCAGCATGGGGATGAATGGCGTAGGACGTGGGGTGTGGAGGGTGCGGGGTTGCTGTGCTGCTAGGCTGATTGGTCTGTCAATGGTTCAACCATAAATGAATGAAGGAGAAAAAGAAACTAAGAAGTATTTTGAAATAGACAATCCCAATCTGAATAACATAACATGACGCTGACTTACGAACCTGTCTATTAGTTAAGAAAATCCTGTTTTTAATGTAATACCGGGGTGACTATCTTATTGAGAATATGAAGGAGGCGACTTGGAGTTTGCATAGTATGATGGTTTGGCAACTAAAGAGGTCATTGGATTGTTCACGAATCTTTTCCAAGGTTTGATATAATTATGTATTATTCAAAACTTTATGGTACTAAACCAGATCATCATTCAACAAGTGGTGTGGGCAGTTCATTTCAATCGGTGTGACTCGTGTCCGTATTCATGCTCGTAGTGCGTTACAAGGTTTCTAAGTATTGTTATATCTTGACGCCGTCGAGTTATAGCATTTGTATAAAAAGTAGGAAGTCAGAATTGGGTTTGTTGTGATTCTGTTTGACTGTATGTGCCTTTTTTATTCGTCGTAGGAAATCTTATTTTTATGTCATTTGCTTAATTAGATTGTCGAATTGTCTTAGATAGTGTTGTGTTTGTGTTTTTCCTTATGGTATCTTTTTTCTTATGCCCATGGAGATTTTTCTGTGTTGCCATTTTCTTATATTTGATTGTTTTTGTGTGGGGTGTGTTATTGGCAAAACAAAATAGGTGAAATCAAAGTTTCTGGTTTTATCATTTGGGTAATCAAAGATGGCCTGAGATGTGATATATTAGATGTGTCCTACAGCTTGACTTCGGGAGAAGACCGGTGTTAGTGCATGCCCGTGATCATAAGGCATTTTTCAACATAGTTGGTTGGTGTGACAATCCGTCAAGAACAAGACTAACCTCGGTTGTCTTTTAAGAGATGTGCCATGTGCTTGAAGGATGTCACTTAGACGGTTCCAGAGGAGCGAAGTAATACAAACACGTCTCTCCTCTTGTAGACTACCCTTAGACGCTTCGAAGAAGGTGTCTTTGTAGTGAAGACAGCTGTGGTCGCACTCTTGCCCCCCAACCTCTACGGTTTTACCTTTTATGCCGCGAGCAAATGAAGCTCTCACTCTAATCTTACCCGATCAAGAATCTGCCGTTAGATGCTCCTGCACATCATTTGTTTTTAAGATGTTTTGGTATTGATCTACGATCTTCAATGCTATATTGTTGTCGCTCTTGGTTTCAATTTGTGTTATTTAGTTTCTCCCATGGCTCATTGAGGTGCACAAAAGGACCCATGGGCTGGTTTTTTAGTTGGCTCGGACTGTTTTTGCAGTACCAGTAGCACCTTATTTTCCTTATGATATCTTCTTTGCTTAGTTTTAATATTTGCTCATCTTCATCATCATTATAAAGAATCAAAAATGTTTAGTCATGCTAATTTGATCGTGATTAAGTCTTAGAATTATGTGAAAGTTGTTCGGTCACGCAATATTTCTTTACCATTTGAAGAATCAGATCTGCATTGATTGTTAGTGGAACTTAAGATGCGACGGTGAACACCTAAAGTACCAGCGACTTGTGTTTTTATGAAGCAATTGTGATCCGTTTTTGCCTAGAAATGGGTTAAATCGATTGTATTTATCTTGATCTGATGGGTTGATTTACTCGGCTTTAAGATCTTTGTAAAAGTAAATGAGTTTAGCGAGTAAAATTGGGCGAGACTGAGGGTGTGTTTAGTGCGGAGCAACAAGTAGCTTTTTCTATCTTTTTGAAATGCTTATTCTTCGTGAAGTAGCATTTATGAGCGTTGGGCATTTAAGAGGTGTTACACATTATATGTTATCAAAAGTTTTTATAGAAAAAAAACTGTTAATGTTGACAGTTACTGCTTACTGCTACTTTTATCAAACACAACTCGACTAAAGTATCGATTCTCTGCAACATCAACTACTTGCTTGCGGTTCATGTCCGATTCGCTACTATACCAATCTATTCATTCCTCTAAAGTGCTTGAATAACACTGTTCTTGCATATACAAAGAAGTATTTACAACAATAACAAAAAGAAACATGTAGCAACTAGTAAGAAAATGAAATAAAACCCACACGAAAGCACATATTATCTCAGAACTAAAACATGAGCGTAGTTGGTACGGGTGAAAACGCATCCCATGAATCTCGTAGCCTGAAAACCAATGACCATAGGTTAGAACATCACACAGTTGAATTGGTAAGTTATAAGCGAGTTTTATCAGTTTTTCGACAATTCAAGAAATGACCCATTTTATGGGTCTGTTTCTGCAATCCTAGAATGAACAAGAAAAAAACTTACTTGAACTCATTCTTGTATCCAAAAGGCTTGTTGTTTGCTGCAGACACCGTAACATTCTTCCCGTCTTTATTACTAGGCTTCACGTATAACTGTATCCTCTCCGCCATAATAACTTCTTCTTCAGAAATTGTGCATAAAGACGGCCGCCAGTGTACTGGCTGGCGCCCATTTTTCCCACTTATCTTACCACTACGAGTAAGCTTCTTCTCACGAGCCACGCCAACAACAAGGCTCTTAGCTTCGTCCTCGTTTGATACATAAGATGTCGATGAAGCGTGCTCATTAGTGCCACAACACGCAACAAGAGTTAACAAAAACTTCATTTTGGATTTGCTTTGTCCTGTCACATATGTAACATGTAAGATTGTTTTAAGAAGGAAACAAGTGCTCTAATTATATAATTTTTTTAATGTTTACTTTATTGTTAGTGTCTTTTTAAATTAGATATCAAGTTGTAGCCGGCTGCTGGTTTTGATTGTGATGTTTTTCCTTAACTAAAGCATTTCTTTAATTATTGTGATTAAAAGTAGATACGTTGGATTTATTGTTAGTACAAAAACCGTGTATGGGGGTGGATATGGGTCCAGATCATTTAGTGGATTGGGCCGGTGAATGGGCTATGATGTAGATCTTGTACTAATCCAAGTAATGAAGAGATAATCTGCACAAATGAGAGTAAACCGTTAGCCTTACCGCGGGGCGGACCCCACGATTAAGCTCCGGCGTGAGAGTAAGTATACATGTTTGTCAGAGAATCAGAAAATGTCAGAGTATATGTGTGTATTAATGATCAGACAGAGTGTACCTTTTTGGGGTGTGAAATGACCCCTATTTATAGGCAAGCCTAATACTAGGGTTTCCTAATATTTCGCTTGCGACTGTTAGTAGCCGGAGTGGGTCCCTTGTCGGGCAAGGGTCCACGTGTAATCGTGTCTGCGGACGTGAGTATCCTTCCGCAGTCCGTGTTTGTCCGCGGAGGTGCAACGGGTGCGGCTTTAAAAGGTACTCACGTGCGTCTTTGGAATATCCGGAGCGTGACCCCTGTCAGGCTTAGTAGTCCGGCTATTTGTTGTATTGGGCCTGGGCCCATATGCGTATATTATGAACTAAGCCCAGTAAGCTTGGTGTTCATACTATACGTCATCAAGTCCCCCCAGTCTAGTTCGCTTACTGTACGCGGTACAATTATAGCGTACGGTGAGCATTACTAGACTAGAGTTCCGTGATCAGATTTTCTTTTGTTCCTGCCTTGTTCCGTGTCTTTTGCGTCATTTTGACAGTTTGTCGTTGGTTACGTGGGTTCTTCGTGTCCCTTTATCTTCTGCGTGATTTGACTGCCTGGGTCCCACATCCAGCTGTTATCATCCTACCTTTACTTGACTTAAATATACCTTGGGTATAAATAGCCGATTCGTGCCTTACTATTTCTTTTTTCATCTCTTTCACTCTTCCACCATTGTTGATAAATTTTAAGGTTTTCTAGTTGCACAGCCCCCCTTATTCTAGTCTTTCTTCTTGATTCTGGTTAATCTCTTTGTTTCTCTTTTATTATGGGCAGTATTACATCTCTCAAATGTGTTCTTACACAAGAACACCTTGATGCCATTTGTGCTAAATATTTTGTTCCCGAGGAAGTCCATCCTCAACTGCCAAGCTC
>BQNB010011794.1:9171-24522 GCA_026074375.1 Tanacetum coccineum | reverse complement strand
TAAAATCATATGCGCGGCTAAAGCATATCAATATTGGACTCATTTTGTTCGTTATTCAGAGACCTTTTCATCGGTATATTTTTTATTTAAAAATTTGTTACGGATTTGTTAAATATATTATTCTGAATGAATAGGGCGGATAAGTCGTAAATAGGTAGAAGTTGAGGGTAAGTTTTGTAAATTTTTTTATTTTGTTTTTAAGTTTTGTAAATTATTATTATTTTTTAATTTTGGGCTGGACCAAAGTGAGCCGATTTTTTATTTTTTATTTTTAGTTTTGGGCTGGACCAAAGTGAGCAGGCCTAAATGAGCCCAACAGGAAAACGACAATGGTTGGTGTCGTTTTTGTAATGCTCTTTAGTATATGTTATAATATAGATTTTCATCTTTTGCAATTTAGTCCCTGTAGTTTTTTTTCTTTTGATTAGTGACTTGCAAAAGTAAAAAAAAGTTATTTTAATTTGTAAACTTAAAAAAAAATTATTTTGTATTTTAATTTGATAATTGAAAATAGTTTGTTTAAATAAATGGAAAAGAAAAAAAGAGTGGGTCATAAAATGGTGATGTTATGGGGTGTTGTGATTGCAGAGTTTTTTGGTGTGTTGATGTTGAAATGTTAAAGCTGATGTGACGCTGATGTAACGGTGTTATGATGTTATTATATCTTTGCCTCTTACTATTTTATATTTTTGCACGTCTCTGTTACTCCTTAAAGACGTTCTAAGTTGGAACCTTTAAATTTGATAGGTTAACGCCCTATGACATTGTTAAGCCCTTGGTTGGATAATTGTCATGTTTATTTATTATGTTTTATTAGGATAAGTATTGGAGTGATTGTTTAGGATATGTGTTTGAGTCATGTTATGATAAGTCTTATGTTTGTGAGAGTTATCTTATAAACTAGTATTTAAGGTGTCATAATGTTATGAATGAATCAATCAAAAATTAAAGATAAAAACAATTCTAGTTCTTCTCTCTATTTTCTGACGGAGCCAGCACACGTTTGAAGTGGTGCCCTATCCCGATACAACCCCTAACAGGGTCGTATCAATTGGTGTTTTCATTGAGAGCTCTCTTTAAGAGGGCTTCCGATCCAGTTACAAAAAAAAAATTACTATTCACCAGTTACTATTCATTGCAGTTACTATTCATCAGTTACTGTTTATTCGTTACTATTCATCAAAAAAAATTTGTTTTTTTTAGTTATTGTTCATGGCATCGAAGTGCAGCGATCCAGACGCGGAATATGCGCTTTCTAAGCTCTTGCAAATGGGTACGGTGGCCGAATACCAGAATGAGATTGAGATGCTTATAAAGAGAGTAACGACCCCTGAATCTTTACTTAAGTCGTTTTATATCTCCGGACTTAAACTGGATTTACAATGTTTACTCTTAAGGACAAACCCCAAAACTCTAGACGAAGCTTTTTCATTGGCCTGTGCGGCGGAAACACGCTTCGCGAACCTAGACATTCGAAAATTTTTGAGATCGAATCCTTCAACTTTGGGATAAGACTTCTTCAAAGCTAGTATCACCGAGGCTCGTTTTGAGATAATTGCAAATGAAGATAAAGAACACATCGTTGGAAAGAAAATAGATGTCATTCTACCATTACCATTACAGGGTGAATTTGCTTCACCTGAGGTTAAAGGGTCATTAGATGCTGATGAAGATATTGGTGTTGATGAGGTTAGTAGCGCGATAGACGGTGTTTTTGATATTGGTGAGAGTTTGGTTGTTTTTCTGAAGTGGGTATCGATAAGCAGATCAAGGCCATTGCTATTAATGGTAAGTTTTGAAAACACGGATGTTGCCATGGGAAAGGTGGTTAAAATTCAAAGAAGAACATGGGATCCCGGAATTAAGATTTTTTTAGACAACACCTTGAGGACAAGGTGTTTCCGAAGGAGTGGTGAATGTTACGCCTCTGATTGGATAATTGTCATGTTTATTTATTATGTTTTATTAGGATAAATATTGGAGTGATTGTTTAGGATATGTGTTTGAGTCATGTTATGATAAGTCTTATGTTTGTGAGAGTTATCTCATAAACTAGTATTTAAGGTGTCATAATGTTATGAATGATCAATCAAAAATTAAAGATCAAAACAATTCTAGTTCTTCCCTCTATTTTCTGACGGAGCCAGCACACGCTTGAAGTGGTGCCCTATCCCGATACAACCCCTAACAGGGTCGTATCACTATGCCGTTTTTCTTGATCGAACTCCACGTCAATGAACTCCGGTATATCCTTTACTCCTTTAGTAGTTACTTGTTCTATATAATTTTAGAGGACCACTCCTGACTTGAATCAAAGATACGTTTTTGGGATTAATGTGTACTCCTTCCGTTCCAAAACACAACACACAATTGAAGAAAAACAGAATTATTAGTGTTTTTTTTTCTCTTGCAAAACAAAATGACAATTTTAATATTAACTAATTAAATATTGCTTTTTTAAGTTGTAACGTTAATTTCAATCGGTAATATAGTAAACTTGATTAAACTTCTTTATCTATATTTTAATTACGTAGATAATTAAATTGGGATATAAAAAAAGAATCACGGACTATTAATTTGAGATTAATATGGAGTAACTTTTATAACTCAAGGGGTAAATCTAGAAACACACATTGACACAACCTTTTTATTTGTGTACCAGGTAATCTTATTCATCAAACCTGTTTTTATATCATTAATTAATATTATGCGGTTTAGTTTAATTTTTAGAACATGCTGATGTGTATTTTATGATTATTTTAATTTTAAAGATATTTTAGTATTAGTTTTGTTGGATTAAGGGTTTTAAGTTGTATAAATAGTTTTTTACTTTGTTTTTGCCTGATACATTTAATAAGATGTGTTTTTTATATGATGAAATTGGGTACAACATTGCAAAGAAAAATGTATTCACGGATGAATTTATAGGGGGAGTTTATCTTGAGCTCGAAAGCGACTACGGTGAAGTATTTGACACTATCGAGCTCGACTCGGCTTGATGGGTATGTTAATTAAGGTTTGATAATTGAGTTGGCTTGTTATTTTAGTCAGTGATGGAACTTAATTGGGTCCCGTGGTGTCACGGGAGCCCAATGAAATTTTGATTTGTAGTGTTACCAAATTTTCGTAAACGCACCCGATCTAAAAGAATTGTATTTTCGTAAGAATTAGTACTAAGGCTGGATGGAATAGAGACAAAATCACCATTCAAACACACACTCACCATTCGATTTCTTATGCCGGGCTGTACCACTCGCGCGTGACTTATGTCTAAATCGGTGAACCACTCACCACCGGTGAGTGGTAAAGTTGGAGAGAGAAAGCTGACGTGGCGCTGAGGTGTAAGGTGAGTTTGGTCTTGTTACTCCATCCAGACTAAGCAAGTACAAAAAAAAGCGCGACCAGTTAATAGACTACTTATCTGTTTATATGAAATGCTTCTTTTTCCTATTAATTCTCGTGCCAAGCTAATTATTATACTTTATTAAAAAGGGGAACTTGGGTCATAAATGCATTAAATGCAAACCGACCCGACCTGGCTGTTTCCGGCGGGTTAACCCGGTCCGGCCCCTTTTTTTTTTTACTCCATCCGTCTCATTTTTATTGTTCACGTTTTCTTTTTGAGATGTCCCAATTTAATTGTCCACTACTAAAAATAGATAGAGAATTGTGATCAAGTTTACTATATTACCCTTGTTTGAAATTAATATTACAAACTTTAAAGAAGACTTTAATTAATTAGCTAAGGGTAAAACTGTCATTCTGTCAAAAAGTAAGAAAGAGAAAGTAGTAATAAATATACTTTTCTTAAACTGTGTGTTTTTTGTCGGGGGACAATAATTTTGAGATGGAGGGAGTAATATTTTTCCCCGACCCGGATATATATTTAATTCCTCTCTCACATTCCTCCACTCACGCGCTTTTACTCAGATGCTTCCCACTCATCTTCCTCCTCACACTCACAAACCTTTCTCCCTCACCCCACTCGCCCAGATAAGATAAAACGTATCTTTCCTACCCAAATCACCAAATCTCTTCTCCCCCATGTAATACCTGATCTCTGAATTCTTCCCAAACTCACTTCACATCTATCTCTCTCTCTCTCTCTCTCTCCCCCTCTCTCTCCCCCTCTCTCTCCCCCCCTCTCTATATTATAAATATATATATAAATAAAATAAATGATATATATATATATATATATAATATATTATGATATTATATATAATTAATATATTAAATATATAAATATATATATACATATCTTTTTCTCTCTCCTCTACTCTCTCTCTCTCACACACACACACACCACACACAAAATTCTCTCTCTAAAAACACCAGAGCAAAATAACTCAATCTATGATCTATATACTATTTAGTATACTATAAAATATATATATATATAAATAAATACATAATATATATATAATATATATAATATAAACATTTCACTTTTCTCTCGTCTCTCTCTCTCTCTCTCTCTCTCTAAAAACACACACACCACAAATTTATCTCTCTCAAAACACCAGAACAAATAACTCAGCCACCTACCAGATTCAATCACCACCACTGGTCAAAGTTGCACTCTAAAAAGTGCGCTTTTTCTTACAATTTATCTTTAATTTCTCTATTTAATATGTTTTAAGTAATTTGTTTTCTTTTTGTTTTTGAGGGTGGGGTGTTTTTCTATTTTTATCCCATATGAGAAAATGGGTTTCTTGACTTTCTGCTCCTAATCTTACAGGTCCTAATTTTCGAAGTTGAAAGAATCCCTCTTCAATAGGATTTAATATTTATGTGCAGAAAGAAGATTACCCTGTTCGATTTCATGATTTTAAGAACAAGTTTATACACAAAGAGCTTGGAATTGTGCACGGGAGGTTATTTTCTACCCTATTTTTAAGAACCTTAATTGTGCATATTTTAGGAATTTTTTCCTTCGTTAAGTTTTTTGCCATGAACATTTAAGAAAAGTGATTTGATTAAAGGGTTTATTGGTTATGATTAAAGATGAAAAAAGTAAGTCCTGCTTCTGAGTTTATAGGAGAACATTTTAGAAGCACAATTTTTAATTTATATACTAGAGAGTGAATCGCAAAATTGGAGTCGAAGTTGCACTTTAAAAGGTGCCATTTTGTTGCATTTATTTACTTGCATGATTTGGATTTGGGTAATGTGGTTGTGATATAGTTATGTTTGGTATTTGGTGTATGCAATTTCGAATGATGGTTCAAATTGTGAGTTGATGATTTGGGTAATTTTCATTTGGGTTTTTATTTTGACCCCTCCCAAAATAAATACTATGTGAAATAATTAAGTTTCTTATTTAGGGGGCGTTTCGATTAGTTATTAATGTTTATTCTTAAGAATTCTTAATGGAGTTAGGTAATACACTGAATGTTTCTTATGAATGTTGCAGGCGTTTTTCCAGAGATGGTGGAGGGACCGAAGTGAGGCAACACAAACTACAGTTAAGGGTTTGGTTAGCTCGGGTCAACTTGAAAAGGTAATTCAATCTTATTTCTTATACATATAAAATTAGGGTTTGTCGTAGTTTAGGGGTTTTGTTGAATTCGGGTTTTAAAGTACGTTTTCATGCACGAGTATAAACTTGGCTGTAAGATCAGACGTGTTTGGTTCATTCGTATGATGTGCTGACCACGAAGTGGACTAGGTAGTTTTGATATCATGTTTTACGGTTTAATGGTGTATCAAAGTGCAGTGAGCAGATAAGTAGTTAAAAAGTGCATTCTTAGATATCTGCTTAGTGCTTACTCGCCCGTTCTCTGTCTTAAGTTATTTACAAAAAGCAAGAAAAATGAAATTCAGTTATGCTCTTGGTTACCATCTATTTTGAGCTGAAATAGATTATGTAAATTTGTGTTTGAAACTTTTTACAGTAAATTATGTTTGATGCATGCAAGTGGACACAACTGCCAATATTTTGAACATGAAAGACTTACGGATTAGAGTTTTTAGTCGGTATTAGCATTTGAGAAAGCAGTCAGTACCTATCAGCTCATGACGACACTTTATCTGCACCTGACGCTCCCACATGTTGGTTTCTTTCTCTATAATACACACAACTTCATGTGTCGACGTGACAATAAGCTTTGTTTTTTCTCTTATAGGGAACACCAAAACAAGAAAGCGGCGAGATTAGTCCTAAAGATTCTTTAGCGGATACATGTCCCTCTTTCAATCCCTTATGGACTGGGATGCCATTTTAACGTGTGGCTTACAGCATATCCAGGAGAGGTAAATTGCTAGAGTTTATGGATTCTGAAAACATGTGTCAAAGGTTGACATGCTATAATCCTCTCAATTACAAGAAATCGTTGACTCGATTTGTCAACTTATATGTAATTTTAAGTAAGTGAATTAACAACTTAACCAATTACTTAAACTGATATGAGTTTGGTGTTATCGATTGCAGGCTGAATCCATACTATTGGCTGTTAACGAGGAAAAGTAAGGAACACTTCGTATGGGTGGGCAATTGAGTTGAGGGGGTTTCAGGAGGTGTATCTTCAAAACTTACCTCCTTTATCAGTTCCCTTTGTGGTTTGCTGGCCCTAAGGTGAGGTTCGCTTGATGTGAGGCGAACCATGTCCGCAATTTGCACCAGGAAATGAGTGTTGTTGTGTTTGTTTTCTGATTGTTATACGATTTTTGACAATGTCAGAGGACTGCCGCTGATCAAATATTGCGGGAGTTGCAAAATAACCCAGAAATGTGGCTTCAAGTAGTTCACATTCTTCCAAACACATCGAACTTGAATACCAAGTTCTTTGCCTTGCAGGTATATATTATCATTATCTGTCATGCATTGCTTTTGAACTAATGAATTTTAATGGCTTTAGGCATGTGTATAGTGTAGGTTTGTACGCACCTGCCCTGCATTTTAGATTTAGTCAGGCTTTGTATAGCTGCAACACGTTAAGTCTGTTCGGATGTTTTTGTTATTTTTGTAGTTCTAACAATTGTTACAATCCTTCCCATGTACATGTATATTCTTATGGTTTACAAATATGGTATGGTCAATCTGTATTTAATGGCAATAGAGTTTTGATAGTATTTTTGGGATATTAAGTAAGAGTATCAAAATTCTATAACAACTTTGGTTAAAGAAAGCAAAATATTAATAGAGAACATCATTTGCTTTTAACAGATTGACTAGGACTACAACAAATCAAACAGACATATGTTGGTTTGTTTGTGCTCATTTATGTTGGTTCTTTAATACAGTAGACCGACATAAATGAGTTCACTAAATGTTAAAATTTAGATGAATCTACTAATGTGTCGACAACCAGTGTAATGACCAAGATGTCAATGACCACCTGCAGTTAGTCAAGATGTCTGACCAAGCAACTTTATTTTGAGTTTACCTAACAGACATCATTTTTAAAGCACTGTAGTTATTTAAGCGGAATAACCTTATTCAGATTCGAGTAGGCATTGTGTAGGATTTGGTGAATCATGGCTATATCATTCAAATAGTGTTCTATGCATTATTATGACCTTATGTAAATCATATGTTGCTATTGTTATGTTAATTAGTGTAATAAGGTGTGTTTCTCATTGTGGTTTTACAAACGATTGTGCATTGTATTCTGAATTACTCTCAAACGCATTCTCAAACACCTTCTTAGCTGATGTTCAACTTCTATTTTAAACAACAACAACTATAAAATACCAGTTAGGTTTGGTTCAGTTTATGTTTATTGTTAGAATCCGTTAGAGTCACAGTTGGGAAAAATTTTAAACTAATGATTTGTTGATTATGTGTAACATGCGGAGTCTGCAAACATGGTTCATGCGCAAGTAAGATGACGCTCGAAAAATGCGTTTCTCATATAAAAGTTGAAGAATTAATGAAGCTTCTAAAAGAAACAAAAATATTTGGACATGTACAGGAGGTAAGAAACATTTTTGCTTTATAAATCTATTATATGGTTCAAGTAGTTCGTCCAAATAGTACACTGATACTGTTTACTGTAGTCGTCAATGTCATTGCTTTACATGCCGTATAAAATGCACTTTGGGTCACAACTAATAACAACCCACTTAACAATGAACAAAATATTCGAATTTGACCCGTTCTTCTTTACTGTGTATCTAAGTATTCTTTTTTCGTATTAAACGTATGAATCAAATACTTCTTATTTGACCCATCTCGGTAATACATAATGTAGAGGTGGCATTTTAACCTATTTACTTAGTAATGGTATACGGGTTATAAATTTATCACTAACGGATAAAAAAAATTAAAATTACAAGAAAATTAGCAATTTTTTTTATAAGGCAACATATTATAGAACCAAACAAAGTACAAATACAAAACATGGCGTCCCCCTTAAATAATCAAGACAATTACAATAAGGAAGGACCCAAAGAAAACCAAACTAAGCTAAGAAGGAAGCCATACAAAATCTTAAAAAAGACACTACTAGCAGACACAATTACAACATGAAACCAAACAAAAAAACAAACCCAACAGACATCAAAATCCAAAACAGACCCACATGAGAAAAAAATGAATCACATATGGACCTGTCCACCCACTGAGCCTAATGAACACAAGAGCTAAATAATCAATAAGCTAAGCAAACACTAATACAGCTGAAGCAAACACACTGACATAACTAAACACTACAGCTGAAATGAACAGCCTACAGAAGCCAAAAAAATTGCAGACAGTACATGTATATTTTTGACCTGCACATGAACACAAAACTTGACAGTGCCTTACTGTATCTGAATGTTTATGGGGTCCCTCATCTTGCATTTCTAAATCTAATTTTCAGACTAATTGTTGATAAATTTTCTTAAGAAACAAAATTTGGTGTAGTCAAATTTATATACGTATTATATTACTCCCGTAAGAATTCTTTCCAAAATACTTCTCAACCAAGAGAAATATAAGGTAAAAATCTCACTAAAGAAAACACAATTTGTATATTTTTATCCGGGAAGTACTTTTCCTCGGGTCGTGTCCCAACGAAATCGTGAATTGAGAATTTAGGAATAATTCGGATTCGAGTTAAGAATGATAAAGGAATTTTTGAATTTTTGATTACACTACAAAAGATAATAGCACAAACTAAAAACAATAGAATAGCACGAAATTTAAATGTACAAAACGTAATAATGCGAGCTAAAACTGAAATTTAAAATCTAAGGCACAACTTTTAACAAATTTTTATACCTAAAAATCACAAATTTAAAATGAAAATTTTAGGAAAAAGAATTGGAATTTTTTAACTATTTTTGAATTTTTTATGAATTTTCTAAGAAAAAGTAATTCACTAAAGTCTATTTTAATTTCTAGAAAATACAAATTTAACTGGAAAAATATAGAAAAATGGTTTTAAGATGCTAAATTGGTGCAGAAAATTAATGGAAACAAAAGCCCTAATTTTTATAAACTAATTAAACCCTAATTTGATCAATTAAAATCTTAACCCTAAATTTATTTAAACTAATTTATAAAAATATAAAACTATTTATTATCCTAGGAAATACAGGGTAGATAGTGTAAAAAGGGACACTACAGGGTAGGCGGGCAAACTTAATGGAATTTACACTATAGTGAAAATGATTAACCCTAAACTATGAGAAAAGTTCTAAACAGACCCCGCGATTCTAGCTTATTTTTGCTTATTGAAAAATGAGATTCAGCCAAAACTTAAAACTACAAAGTTATAGACTAGCTTATTATTAACAACTTTAACAAAAGGACTTTTAGCTTTTAACAACACAATAAGCTACAAAATAAGCAATATAAATTCTGTCACAGAAACTAGGGGTTTAGAGAGCTTTTTGGATTTTAGCTTCTAACTAGCTTATTTCTAGGTGAAACTTTGAAACAAAAGAAGCTAATTCTAGCTTAAGATGTGTATTAAAGGAATTCAAACTCAAATTACCCTAGTTTTAACAAATCAAGCAAGAAAATTAAGATGAAAAAGTGCAAAGTTCTTAGTGAAACTGTTTTTGAGTTTTTTTCACATAAGCTAAAAAGCTTATTACTAAACTTTAAGTGCTGAAACTTTAAGAATAAGCTACTCTAACTTCCTAGAATCTACCTAGGTAAAAGGATTTTGCAAAGTTTTCACAAGGAAATGAAAAATTCAAAGAGTAAAATGGCAAAACTTAAACTGATATAAAGTGTATTGCTGATATGTTTGGCAAAGAAGGTAAAATACAAGCTAAACTTCAATATGAAAAACTCTAACCAAAGTACTAAATGCCTTTCTATCTTAGTTATCTAAGTGTGAACCTAAAATGCTTATTAAATCCTAAAATCCAAAGTTTCTCAAACTGTAAAATTGCCCTGGTGTAGAATATGAGTTTTTTAACTCTAAACTATTGAATTTGACTAACTAACTTGTGAAAGCTATTCTACACTTAGTAAAATTACCAAACTCAGCTAAATGAAAGAATTGGACAAAGTAATGTTGACTTTTTGAGTCAATTAAGGCATAATCCAAACACTCCTTAATTCAGAATGTAAAAGCTAAATTGAACTTAAAAACTGATTTAAAGCTAGACAGCTAATTCCTTTTATCTACTTATACTAATTTTAACCTAATTAAGCTAATTGAGCTGTAAAACTTGCAGCTTATTTGTGATAATAAGCTAGTTTATCTACTAGCTTAAACTAACTCTATTTATGACAGAATTGAAAAAGTGAATTCTAACTTGACTTTAAACTAAACCAGCCTTAAAACTAACAAACTTATAAACTAACTAAGCTAAGTGAACAGGATTTAAGCATAAGATAAAACAGAAGATTTGAATTAAGCTAAATGAAATAGCTGAAATGAAATTGACAAATTTAAACCTGAAAATGGAAGTCTCAGCACTAGAGGTCACTCTTGTAGAGTGAGTGACCTCAAATTAAGCTCCTAAGTGGCACCTTGCCTCTAGACCTCAATAAGCTAGAATTTAGCTTATTTCTCCTTTAAGCTTCCAAAATGAACTCAAGTTAACTCAAGTGATCATGTTTAGATGTAAAATGAGTAATCTGAGTAAATGAATGCTTAAGAAACAGAATTTGACTAAAATTGAGCTTATGAGAAAGAATAAGCTCAAATGAGCTTATTAAGAGCTTATTTGATGAATTCGACTTGAAATTGAAATCAAAGTAAACAAAAACTTGTAAAATGAATTGATACAACTAGAATTGTCAAGTACAAGTTGAAAAGGAAGAATACAAAAGCTTAAAAGCTTATTTGCTTAAAGTGAAAGACAATTGCTTAAAATTCGAAAAATTACAAAGAGAAAATTTTTTACAAAATTATTTTGAGCTTATTTGATGAAATCGTATTCAAATGTAAATCAAAAAACACAAATACTTTTAAAATGGATTGATATTAAATTTGACAAGTACAAATTGAAATAAAAGAACACAAAAGCTTACAAACTTGATTGCTTAAAGTGAAAACGAAAATGCTTAAAAATGGAAAATTACAAAGTAAAATTTTAACACTTAAAACAACCACAGAAAAATGATGTCTAAGGGTGCTATTTATAGAGGAGAGGTGAAGAGGAGGAAGAGTTTCCAGAATGATCCATTCAATCTCAGCTGTCGATCTTCTAAAGAGTGAATATAAGCCGTTGGATGAAAGAGATGATGTGTCTTGGCCAATAGGGTGCTGCCACGTGTTTGTTTTTGATTGGGGAGAGTGTATGAACGAATTTGGGTCTTAAAAAGGAGCGGGGGAGGGAATTTTCGAAGTTGGGTTGTTGTAAAGATTGGGCGGGAAAAGTAGTTACAGGTTGTTAGGAGGTTGCGAGTTAAGCGGGTGGTTGTTTAAAAGTTTGGAGTTATAGCACAATTGGTCCCTGGGTTCTCCTCGCCCATTTAGTGTAAAATGAAGTTTAAGAATGGCAGGTTTAGCCCTTGTGGTTCCATTATCTCTTCTATTTCTCTTTTAATACAACTTTTCCTCTTGGCAAACTTTGGTCTTGATCTTCGAACTTCCAAATAAGGCCCTTGAATCTTTAATACTTGTCAACTTGGTCCTTTTGACTTTATTTAGGCTCTGACCTTTTCTTTCTGGTGTCGGATGATCCGGCTTGATCTTTGGTGATTTCTCACTTCTTCTCTTGTTCTTTGTCTTTTTCCATGCTTCTTGTTGTGGTTTTTGAGCGGTTTTTGCTCCTTTTTGTTTTTCATCCTTTCCTGCACAATTGGACACAAAAGCACACATTTTCTATTCTTTTGGCATTTTCTTGGCTTTTATTAGGCAAAATCCCGGGTAATTTAGTATACAATTAAGCAAATATCAGCACCACATTCAAAACAAGCCCTCTGATTAGCCCGAGTGTTGACATTTGGGGGACTCCTGCAGTCACGACCTAAATGACCAAATCGGTTGCACTTGCTGCATTTGGGAGCACAAGGACCCTCATGGTGATTAGTTACCATTTGGAAACAGGGTTTAGGGCCCTCCGTATGAGTCTCCTATTCGCCCATTTCCTGGCAGCCATAAGCTCTTCTAGTGTTTTGTCTCTTGTTTGGTTGCTGATTCTGGTTGTTCCTCTGGCTTCTGGGCTTTATCAGTCCATAGTGTTCATCAGACTTTCTTTTGTTGTCAGCTTGACGTTCAGCCCAAGTGTTGATTTTTTGTCCATGAGTTCAGTGGCGAACTCAATGGCATCTATTGGCATGTTTTTGGCTTAGTCGCCCTTCACACTGCATGGATCATGTCGGGAAGACCCGACATATTTCTCAACTTGGTCTATTTCTTCTGGAAACATCCGATCGCACATTAGTGCCAGTTCTTGGAAACGTTGGCTATAGGTTACCCGCCGTTACCCATTTTACTTCAACTTCCACATTTTGAACTTCAGTTTCTTAATTTCTGCCCCTTGGGCTAGTATTTGTTTGTCATATCTTTTTCAGTGTCCTCCATGGCATGCATGGAAGCTTCAGAGTAGTCGGTCTAACATGTGGGAGTTCCACCATGTAAGAGCATTTACTTGCAGGGTACATGTAGCAAATTGACCTGGCATGCTACTGTACAGTTGTTTATGCTATAAACAGATTCCATCTTTTTGAACCACTGAGTGAGTCCGACAACTCCCTCAGTGCCCTTGAAGTTCAAGGGTTGGCATTTTAGGAAGTTCCGGGTAGGTGCATTTCTCGAGCAACTACACAGGTCTCTCTGGCACCCGTTATGAAGGATGGCGTATCTATTGTCACCAGTTCTGGTTGCATCACGTGCTGCCAGTGCAGCAGTAACGCCTTCGTTAATCATTGCCTGAATTTGGGCGTTGGTGACATGTTGTAGTGGTATGTGTATTTTTTTGTTTCCTTTTTTTTCGTCGGTGTCTGGTGTTGGTGTTGCATAGGGGTTAACCTCGTGGTCTTTCTCTTTGGTGCCATTTTCTTTAAAATCATACGAAAATATAATACCCGTTAGATTTCATAAAATCATAAACTATGACATAAATTATCAATCATTTAAATAAAAACGAGACATCACAGCACACAGTGAAATGAAAACTGTTATTGAAATTAATCTATAGTTTAAACTAAGTCGTCAGTTTTATATTAAATCGATTCCTAGATAACGTAATCCATCCATTTATATATACTTGGACAAATATACATGTTCGGTTCCTGATACAAGATGATTATCTACACTTTAAGTTACAAGAACTATAACGAAACAAACCTAAAAGCCATAACTAGCCGGGTTATTACCCGTAACACATTAGTATGCTGTACAAGGTAGATAATACCTGAAAAGATGACCTCTACTGGGTAGCTAAAAAAAAATAGTATTCTTACAGTCTGCTAGCTGGGAATAACCCATAATACTTAACAGGCTGCATAGCATAGCTACAACATAACCAAATCTAGGAACTGCTACCAGCCTCTCCTGGTGCATCAGGCTGTGACGGACCTTCTGCGGGTCCATGCTGCCTCTGAACTCAGTCCATTCTTGTGTTGTAGTCCTTTCAGCAACCTCAATGTATTACGTCATGAAACTGTCTCTTGTGGTCTTGATGTCATAACTTGAAATCCTCTGTACCTGGGATTTGCTGAATGTAACTCTAAAATCAATGCAACTCTGCGCATCTAAGTTAGTACGTATTGACATAACATTGAACGTGCATAGGCGCTAGCATCCTTGGATTGTCCCCAAGACGGTGAACAGGCTATCCTATACAACAAGTTGACTCAGCCCTCTAGTAGAGACCGGTCATCTTGAGCATCCTCCATAATACCATACATGCTGGTAGTCTCCTCCTCAACAATGGTAGCAAGATCGGTAACCCTCTGATTGACCCCCTCTACGGTGGTCGGTGCAATCTCATCGATGGCTCCTACCAGATCATCCCATGTATCCGTAATGTCATAGTCTAACTCCCTAGACGTCGAACATCTAGGAGGGACATCAACCATATTGACAAATCCATAAAGGTCCTCCCTTGCTATGGAGTATGGGTCATCCCTCGATATGGTAGGTCTATCCTGCCTAGCAGCACCTGCTGCTGAACTCTCCCCGACCTCACGACTAGGGGTGGGAGAAGCAAAACGCACCCTCTTCCGAAGAGGTAAACAACTCTCGGGAATCTCAATATGAGTAGGGCTATTGGGTGTTGGTGATGGTATCTGTGGTAATGGAGATGATAGTGGAGTAAGTGGTGATGGTGGTGGGGTGGTTAAGGCAAGAAGTCTCTTGACCTCTTCCCTAGGAGGAAGTGATATGGATGGCTCATCCCGGATAGATATCCTGGCGGTCATACGGTGTACAGGTGGGACAAAGTCGACCGGAGCTGGGTGCTCCTCCTCCTCCTCATCATCATCATCATCATCCCTGTCAGCAGGGTAGTCAGCTGGATCCTCCTCGGGATCCTCCTCTGGATCAGACTCGGGAATGTATCCTGGTGACTCAGCAGTAGGTGAGGTAGCAGCATGCAATGGTTGTTCCTCGGCTAGAAAGACATCATCCTCGGGTGGTATATACTCCGGGTACACCGGCTCTAGTACATAAGGTAAATAAATGGGTGAGGGTGGTGCCTACTCTGGCTCCTCCGGGCCAGGCACATAGTCTGGTGATGGTGGTCCCTCAGGGCCAGGTATGTACTCAAGTGATGGTGGAACCCCATAAGCAGCCATTATGTAAGCATATGGGTCCTCTGGCATAATGTGTGGTCCATCAACTCCTGGTGAGCCAATATCTGAATCGTCCTCGACTGGAAAGGGTACTAATGTGTATGTAACTATAGAATGCTCAAAATCTGACATGATAATATCTGAAATCAAAATTAGCTTATATAAGTATGCTAATATAAGACTCTTATAGTAATATACATTTATATTATAACATGTAT
>BQNB010011793.1:0-80573 GCA_026074375.1 Tanacetum coccineum | reverse complement strand
AATCACCAAAATTCTCAAAGAATGATTCACCCTCATCCAAAAGGAAATTTTGTTCCAAAAGCAGTCTTAATGAAATCTGGCATTAAAACACTTAATACTGCTGGGCAAAACTTTTTAAAAGCAGCAGTATCAGTTAATACTGCCAGACCAGTTAATACTGCCTACCCAAGACCATTAGTGAATAGTGCAAGGACATCATCAAATGTTTTTAATAGAGCACATTCACATGTTAGAAGGCCCTTTAATAATTCTACAACAAATAAAAATATAAATTTAAAAGAAAAAGTTAATACTGTTAAGGGAAATGTTACTACTGATGGGCCAAAAGCAGTAGTAAGTGATAATAAAGGAAATGAGGCTAATGTTGTTAAGGCCTCAGCATGTTGGGTTTGGAGACCAAAGCAAAAGATTTTAGACCATGTCTCCAGACACAATGGTGCATCAATGAACTTTAAAAGATTTGACTATGTTGATGCATAAGGCAGATCCAAGTCTGTAATGGCTTGGGTCCCTAAAAGAGCCTGATTCTCTTACTTTTTATGTAGGGCAATCCGCAACTAGAATTGTATGAAAAAGGAGTAATTGACAGTGGATGCTCTAGGCACATGACTGGAAACAAGTCATACCTCTCAGATTATGAAGAAATTAATGGTGGATTTGTTGCATTTGGAGGAGATCCTAAAGGAGGTAAAATCACTAGTAAAGGTAAAATCAGTACAGGTAAATTGGATTTTAAAGATGTGTACTTTGTTAAGGAGCTTAAGTTTAACCTTTTTAGTGTCTCACAAATGTGTGACAAGAAAAACAGTGTTCTTTTTATAGACATTGAATGTGTTGTTTTGTCTCCTGACTTTAAGCTACTTGATGAAAATCATGTCTTGCTTAGAGTTCCTAGAAAAGATAACATGTATAGTGTTGATTTAATGAATATTGTTCCTTCAGGAGGTCTAACTTGTCTTTTTGCGAAGGTCACATTAGATGAATCTAATCTTTAGCATAGGAGGCTTGGGCATATAAATTTCAAAACACTGAACAAACTAGTGAGGGGAAATCTTGTTAGAGGTTTACATTCAAAGATTTTTGAAAATAATCACACATGTGTTGCTTGTTAGAGGGGAAAGCAACATAAAGCCTCTTGTAAGACCAAGACTGTAAGCTCAATCAGCCAACCATTAAAAATGTTGCATATGGATTTGTTTGGACTAACATTTGTAAAGGGTCTAATGAAAAAGGTGTGCTGCCTAGTTGTCACAGATGGCTATAGTAGGTTTAGTTGGGTTTTCTTTTTAGCCACTAAGGATGAAACTAGTGAAATCCTTAAAATATTTATTACAGGCATAGAAAATCTAGTAGACCTTAAGGTGAAAGTGATCATATGTGACAATGGGACTGAATTCAAGAATAAGTTCATGAATCAGTTCTGTGAAATGAAGGGTATTAAGAGGGAATTTAGTATTGCTAGGACTCCACAATAAAATGGAGTAGCAGAAAAGAAAAATAGGACACTAATAGAGGCTGCTAGGGACTATGCTAGTTGATTCAAAATTGCCAATAACTTTTTGAGCTGAAGCAGTTAATACTGCTTGTTATGTTTAAAATAGGGTGTTAGTTATCAAGCCTCACAACAAGACCCCTTATGAACTTTTTCTAGGTAGAAAACCTGCCTTAAGCTTCATGAGACCATTTGGGTGTCCTGTTACTATTCTTAATACATTAGATCACCTAGGTAAGTTTGATGGAAAGGCTGATGAAGGGTTCTTTATAGGATACTCTACCAATAGCAAAGCATATAGGGTATTCAACAGTAGAACTAGGATAGTAGAAGAGAACCTGCATGTTAAGTTTAGTGAAGAAACACCTAATATTGCAGGAAATGGACCTAATTGGCTTTTTGATATAGATGCTCTAACAATATCTATGAATTATAAGCCAGTTGTTGCAGGGAATCAAACTAATGGTAATGCAGGTACCAAAGAAAACATTGATGCAGGTCAAGATAGGAAGAAATTAGTACCTGATCAAAAGTATATACTGCTACCATTGTTGACATCTAATCTATTACTCTCTAAAAGTTCAAAGGATTCTCTTAATGCTGGATTCAAACCATCAAGGGAGGAGGAAAAGATGGATTCTTAACATCCAGATAATGAAGATGGTGAGGTGCCAAATACAAAGGAGTGAAGAATTAATCAAGAGCAGGATGCAAATGTCAACAGCACTAACAACATTAATACTGTTAGTCCAACTGTTAATGCTGCTGACATAGAAAATAATGATGTTGATGAGAATACAGTCTATGGATGTATTGATGATCCAAATATGCCTAATTTGGAAGAGATTGTCCATTCTGATGATGATGAAGTGGTTGGTGCAGAGGCTGACATAAAAAATTTGGCTACAACTGTGCCTGTCAGTCCTATTCCAACTACAAGAGTTCACAAAGATCATTCACTTGAACAAATCATTAGAGATATACAGTCAGCACCTCAAACCAGAAGGATGACAAAGAATGTGACTGAATATGGTATGTTTAGTTCAGTGCAACAGAGAATCAACCATAAAGATTTTTGGAATTGTATGTTTACTTGTTTTCTATCACAAGAAGAACCCAAAAAGGTAACTCAAGCTTTAACAGATCCAATCTGGATAGAAGCAATGCAAGATGAGATTCTACAGTTTTAATTCCAGAAGGTTTGGACTTTGGTTGAGTTACCATATGGCAAGAGGGCCATTGGTACTAAATGGGTGTATAGAAACAAGAAAGATAATAGAGGTATTGTGATTAGAAATAAGGCAAGACTAGTAGCACAGGGTTACACTCAAGAGGAGGGTATAGATTATGATGAAGTTTTTGATCCAGTTGCTAGGATTGAAGCAATTATGCTTTTCTTAGCCTATGCCTCATTCATGAACTTCATTGTTTATCAGATGGATAGGAAGAGTGCATTTTTGTATGGCATAATTGAAGAAGAGGTTTATGTTTGCCAACCTCCAGGGTTTGAAGATCCAAAGTTTCCTAACAAAGTTTACAAGGTAGAAAAGGCTTTATATGGTTTACATCAAGCTTTTAGAGCCTGGTATGAGACCTTATCTACCTATTTATGTACTGAGTTTGAACAGATGATGCACAAGCAATTCCAAATGAGTTATATGGGGGAGCTCACTTTCTTCTTTGGGTTGCAGGTAAAACAAAAAGATGATGGAATGTTCATTAGTCAAGACAAATATGTGGCTAATATTTTGAAGAAGTTTGATTTTGCCACTATAAGAACATCAAGCACTCCCATAGAGACTAATAAAGCATTACTTAAGGATGAAGAAGCTGCAGATGTGGATGTTCATTTATACAGATCAATGATTGGATCATTAATGTACCTAACAGCTTCTAGACCTGACATAATATTTGCTATTTGTGCTTGTGCAAGGTTCCAAGTTACCCTTAAAGTCTCGCATCTTCATGTTATGAAGAGGATCTTTAGATACTTGAAAGGTCAACCTAAATTGGGCCTTTGGTATCCTAGAGATTCACCATATAACTTGGAGGCTTTTTCTAATAGTAATTATGCTAGTGCTAGCTTAGACATGAAATCCACAATAGGAGGTTATCAATTTCTTGGAAGAAGATTGATTTCATGGCAATGTAAAAAGCAGACTATAGTTGCCAACTTTACTACTGATGCAGAGTATGTTGTTGCTGCTAATTGCTGTGGACAGGTGTTATGGATCCAAAATTAATTGCTTGATTATGGATACAACTTTTATATTCATAGGCAATGTAAAAGAGCAAATATAGTTTCCAACATACTACAAAAGAGAATATTGTAGTGCTTGTAGTTGCTGTGGATAGGTGTTATGGATTCAAAATCAAATGCTGGATTATGGATATAATTTCATGAATAACCAAGATTTTCATTGATAATGAAAGCACTATTTGCATTGTTTAGAATCCACGTGGTTTCACTCAAAGACTAAGCACATTGAGATTAGACAGGTCACTTCAGCAGGGATTCATATGAGAAGAGATTAATTTAAGTGATCAAGATTCACACTGATCACAATGTTACTGATTTACTCACAAAGGCATTTGATGTTAGTAGATTTTAATATCTGATTGCAAGTATTAGAATGCTCAACCTTTGAAGTATTGATTGAGGGGAGGTTCATTATGAAGTCTTGATTAATGAAAGGATGTTTAGAATGGAATGGAACAACAGCTAAGGATGAAATTCAAGTTAGTACTGTTAGAGTGACTTACTACTGGTAAGTATACTTAATGCTGCTTGTGGCATTTAATACTGTTGTCAAAATTAAAAATGTTGAACAAATCAAGCAGTAAGTGGGTGAAGGTTTAGTAAATCCCACTGAACCCCAACACACATCCACAACTGCTTCACTACCTAATCTTGAACTAATTACTAATCCATCATTATCTTAACCTAAAAAGACTCAAAAACCTAAGAAAGCCAAAAGGGCCACTGAGATATCTCAGTCTAGTGGACCTATTCCCTTTGTATCAGATGCGACTGTCATTAAGGAGTGGGAAGACAAAATGGAAAGGGCTGCCACTACTGATTCTAGCTTAGAAGCAGGAAACTTAAATAGGACTAATCCATTGAAAACAATTAATGTGGCTTTTCTTTTAGGAATGAATTAGGTAGTGGTCTAGTGCCAAGATAGCTATTAGGGGTGCAACAAGCTCAAATTAGGTTTAGACCTGCATCTAAATAGTCCAATGATCCACCTCTCTCAAGAGTTAACACACTTGGAAGTGGGGTGGACAACAAGAAACTAAAGGAATTGATAGAATTTTGTACCAAACTGTTTGAAAGGACTCTTGATATAAAAACAAAAAGAGAGTTGTGTGATATAAAAACAGATAGAGTGAATTGGTGAGAAAAAAATGAGAGATATAGTGAGCTAAAAAACAGAAAGAGTTGTGTGATATAAAAAAACGCTAGAGTGAACTTGGTGGTTTGAGAAAAGAAATGAGAGATATTGTGAGATTAAAAACAGAAAGAGAGCTTGTGAGAGTCAAAATTCATGATGGAAACGCTTTTTGGAATGAAATTGGAGTTAATGCTGCTAAGCTTAAACTAACTGCTGCTAGTATTAGTTAATGCTGCTAAGCTTAAACTTACTGCTACCAATATTAGCTAATGCTGCTAGGCATAAACTTACTACTGTTGGTTTAGTTAATACTGTTAGGCTTAACTTAATGCTGTCAGTTCAAGTTAATGTTGTTGAGGGTGATTTCATAAATACTTCGATTAAAGGTTTCAATCACTCATTCGATCGATTTTACACTTTGATATACTCTCTAATCATAAACCCTAACTCAATTTCATCTTTAATCCTCAAAACCCAGCATAATATCGACCCCAAAATTCACTGAAACACATAATCTAGTCGTATTCTTAGATAAACCTGAAGAAAGTGAGAGGTTTGAACAAATCATTGGTTTTCTGAATGCAAGTTCTATCAGATATGCGCTAACGGTGAATACAACCATCTATAGTACATGTATTGAACAGTTCTGGGCAACTACCAAGGTTAAAACAGTAAATGGGGAATGTTAGATACAAGCCTTAGTTGATAAGAAAAGGGTGATCATCACTGAGACAAGTATAAGAAGTGATCTTAAGTTAGAAGATGCTGAAGGAATAGATTGTCTACCTACTACTACCATTTTTGCAGAACTGGAAAGAATGAGGTATGAAAATCTTACTCAAAAGCTTACATTCTATAAAGCTTATTTTTCATCTCAATGGAAATTTCTTATCCATACCATACTGCAATTCCTTAGTGCTAAGACTATAGCCTGGAATGAATTTAGTAGCACTATGGCATCTGCTGTCATCTGTCTTGCCAAAAACCAAAAATTTAACTTTTCCAAGTACATTTTTGACAATATGGTGAAAAACTTAGAGGGTGGGGTTAAGTTTCTTATGTATCCAAGGTTTGTGCAAGTCTTCCTAGACAATCAAGTTAAAGGATTATTGAACCAAACTAAGGATTATGTTACCCCTTCCCACACCAAGAAGGTGTTTGCTAACATGAAGAGGGAAGGAAAGGGGTTTTCTAGTAAGGTCACACCTCTTTTCCAAACAATGATGGTTCAAGCTTCAGAAGATATGGGTGAAGATTCAGCTGCTTTTACTGATTCTTATTCCACACCCATTATTACTCAACCATCATCATCTAAGCCTTAAAAGAAAAAGTCTAGAAGGAAACAGAGGAAAGACAATGGTCCTATAAAGCCTATCCCTGACGAGGCTACTAATGAGGAACATGTATCCACCCCTTCCTATGATCCATCTCAAAGTGGTGAGGATAGACTGCAACTGACTGAATTGATGAGTTTATGTACCAGTCTACAAGAGAAGGTTCTTGATTTGGAGAAAGCAAAGACTGCTCAAGCAAAGGAGATTGCTAGTTTAAAGAAGAGAGTCAAGCAGTTGGAAAAGAGAAAGAAGTCAAGAACTTCAGGGCTCAAAAGGTTAAGGAAGGTTGGTTCAGCTAGCAGGGTATAATCCTCTAATGATGTTAGTTTAGGTGCTAAGAAGGATGCATCAAAACAAGGGAGGAAGATAGCTGATCTTGATGCTGATGAAGAGGTAACCTTAATTGATGAGACTCAAGAAATAAATGATGAAGAGATGTTGTTTGATGTACAAAATGATTTACAAGGTGAAGAAGTTGTTGCTGAAAAAGAAGTTGATGCATCAACCACCAATTCAATATCCCCCAAGCACCATCCAAACGCAAGTTAGTGATGCTGATTCCAGTTTACTACTGTTGGTGAAGTAGTTACTACTGCTAATGTTGAAGTTACTACTGCCAGTGCTACAACAACAACTGTTGATGAGTTGAAATCTGGCTCAGACTAATAGAGATCAAGGCAAGCTTAAACCTAAAGCTGTTACAACTGCTTGCTGCTTCACAACTACATCTACAAGACAAAGGCTAGAGGGGTTGTAGTTTAAGAGCCAAGTGAATTCAAAACAACATCATCAACTTCACAAGAATCACAACTTCTACAAGCATCACAACTTCCACAGGCTAAAGACAAAGGCAAGGAAATAATGGTTGAGCCTGAAATTTTTTTGAAAAAAGAAAGATCAAATTACACTTGATGAAAAAGTTGCTAGAAATCTTGAAGCCCAACTAGAAGCTGAATTGGAAGAAGAAGAGATGCTTGCAAGACAAAAGGAAGAAGAAGCCACCATAGCCTTAATTAAATCATAAGATAACACACAAGAAATGATAGAGGCTGATAGGTTGCTGGTAGAAAGACTGCAAACAAGAGAGCAAGAGAGATTGACAAATGAAGAGAAGGCAAGATTGTTTGTTGAACTCTTGGAGAAGAGAAAGAAACATTTTGTAGCATTAAGAGCTCAAGAGAAAAGGAGCAAGCCACCAACTAAGGCACAAATAAGAGGAGAAATACAATGTCTACCTATTTAAAAAACATGGCTGGATACAAACACAATCAGCTAAATAGCAAAAGTTATGATGAGATCCAGGAGATGTTTGATAAAGAGATAAAAAGGGTAAACACTTTTGTAGACATGAATGCAGTGTTGGTGAAAGGCAGTAAGACAAAAGCATAAGGCAGTTCTAAAAGAGCAGGAGATGAGCTTGAATATGATACAATCAGAGAAGCAAAAAGATAGTAATGAACATGTAGAAAGCTAATAAAGATGATGATAAGGGGAGCAGGAGTTGAAAAAGAAATTTTAATTTAAGATAGTTAAAGATGATGAGTAGCAATTGATACTATACCTCTAGCCACCAAACCTTTAATGATTGTTGAATACAAGATTGTTAAAGAAGGAAAGTTTGGATACTTTCAATTGATAAAAGCTGATGGAAGTTAAAAAAGATACTTATCAATGATTAAGATGCTTTAGAATATTGATAAAAAAGTCTGGGAAGACCCTCTGTTAAGTTGTTAAGCTAAACATGGGAATACAAGGCCAAAGGAGGATTATGAAAGAATTTTATGGGGTGATCTGAAAGTAATGTTTGAACCTGACATAAATAGGGGGGTGGGTAATAAACAAAAAAAAGTTATGGAGAAATCTACAAGGATGCAAAGTGACTATTTAGAAGTTGTTTGATACCTGTGGAGTGCATTTTGTGAGGTTTAAAAATCTACATATATTTATGTTGTTGAGAAAAAGATATCCCCTTACACCAATAACAATCACAAACATGCTGAACAAATAGATTCAAGCTGACCATTGGAATAAGATGTGTTATCAACTACTCAAGCTCATGACAAAACAGGAAAAGGGTTAATGAAGTGTTTGTGCAATTCTTTCTGGTGATGGTGAAGACTTTTAATGAAGAAACTTGAAGATTCAGATGATGAACATCAAGTTTAGGGGAGAATTGTTGGGTTTAAAAGACTTTAAGATATTCTTAGAGTTACTGCTGCTCAGGTATATATTAGTGTTGTCAAGCATAACTTAGTGGTGCTGGTAATACTAATGAAAATTATACTAAGTAGTTAGTACTGGTAGTATAAAAGTTACTACTGCTAGTTACTACTGTTAGTATATATTAGTACTGTTAGTATAAAGTTACTGCTGCTAGTAGAAGTTAAGACTGCTCAGAGATGAAGACTAAAAATATACTAAGTAGTTACTACTGCTAGTACAAAAGTTAGTACTGCTAGTGTATGTTAGTACTGTTAACGTAAACTTCTAAGTAGTTAATGTTGTTTATGCTCAGTTACAACTGCTGAGTGATTACTACTGCTGGAAGGATTATGCGGACAGAGATGAGATCAAAGACTTATCATAGAAGAGATAAAGATTGATTGGAAAACAAGAATACATACGAAGATAAGTATTAGTTATTTGTAAAGAAGATATGTATAACTTATTTGTTTAAGAGATTATGTTTGCTTATAGAAAAGATCATGATAACTTAAGAAAGTATTGTAAGTCTTGTAGGACTCCTTGGTGTATAAAAGGAGGTCATAGGGCATAATGTTATACACACATCTTTGATATTCGTAGCTTCAAGGTTTTTGTAAACCCTAACACTATTAAGAGTGCTCGTTTTATATTAAGGCTGAAAGTTTGATAAACTATTGTTTGTTACTGTTTCATTGCTTATTCTTCTTAGTATCATAGACTAGATTCTGCATAGTCTTTGATATATTCAATTAAAGTTTCTACCATAGTTGTCTTGGATTTATTCAATACAACTAAGCCTTTTACAAGCTAAGCAAGATCTATTCAAGTGAGATCAACAACTAGGGTTAGCCTTTCTAGTAGAATAATTGTAATTCACCCTTGTATAATTATTCCTAGATACCACCCTTTCCCTTTGATGGTAATTGCAGTTAGGGGGGCCGGCACATGGTTAAAACTTCCACTGACAAAACTAAGCTTTTATGGTACATTAAAAATTCACCTTCTAGCTGTTGGGAGTTCTGATTTATTTAGTTTCTTTGATTTCCCTAGGACCTTGTGACCTGTACATTTCAGCATACTTAATTGGTTTCTAACTGGTTTTTTTGTTGTTTAGGTCTAACAAATTCTATCTTAGCAACAGTAGGAAAAAGTTTTCTTTTCTAACTTATCATTTGACACCAATTCTTTAACTAATTGGGCATCAGGAGATTCCCTAAACTCATTAGAAACATCTTCACTAACACACTTACTAGTCTTAGGTCCATAGCCTTCAAACTCAGGCTGTTGGAACTCCTCTAGACCAGAGTTGGACACATCAAGCTTTGGGGGTGTGAATAACCCTGTATGAGGTGGCGGAACATCATTATAGCTTACAAACCCCATACCTTTTCTACTATTATCAGTTATCTAACTGCCTATTAACTTATCTAGACTCTTAGAAGCATTATTAAATTTCTCAATTTTAAGTTGATTGCTTTCTTTTTCTTGCTTAAACGTTTCTAACTCACTTTTAAGCATACTTATTTCTGAGTCTTTATATGAGATATCTTTTTTAAAACAGCAATTTGCTCACAAAAAATAACCTCATTTTTTTGTAAAAGACAAGTTGCTCTTCTAAAGATGCTAACCCTCTTTTATAAGTAGCTAGATTGAACTCAGATTTGTTAAACTATATTCTTAAATCATCAAGTTGTGTTTTAAGAGTTTCAAAGCTTTTTAGACTGGTTTTTGAATACTTTTGTTTGCTGATGATGACATCAAATAACGTCTATTTTATAGCATAATTTATCCCATGTAATTAACCCATTTTGTATAATTATTGCAAAGATTGTTACTTAATCCTTTATATTTGAGAATTGATGTAATTACGGGTTTACTTGGGTGAATATTAGCAAACCAGGCGCGCATTTCATGGAGCTTTAAGAGATAATTTGATAGATTTCTATTATGAAATCCACTACGCGTATCCATCAAGGAAGATACGGCCCGTATCGTGCCTTACACTCACCAAAGGACCACAAAGGAATCAAGTTTAATGATGCTGTATCAGGGATGACCAATAGCCGTATTGGAAGTAATAGTATGTGAATATTTTCGGAAGATATAAAGTGTGGTTTTTTCTACTCCAAGAAACTCCATTTTGCCGTTTCTATTAACATTGATACGCCATTTCAAATCCTGATACCCTATAAAATACAAAATCAAAAAGAGTTATAAGTGTGCCTAATAGTTAATTCTCGATAACCTAAACCACAAAAGTCGATTTTCAGGAGCGAAAAAAAGAGCAGAAGAGGTCTTGCAACGCATTCCAATCCATAGGAGACAACGTGTAATTTCTTATACTTTTGTAATCGTTCAGTTTTTGGTTCCATTCATTAACTTGGTTAGTTTACCTTGGCTAAAACAATTACTCTTGTATTAATTATGATGTTTGAAGGATAATACCTTCGGGTATTAGCCATTAATATGAAGATTTTAATGTTTGATTTTGTTTATATCTTGATTTCTTAATTTATCGTTGTATGCTAGTTTATGTTTATCAATATACTTGTTTACGTGCTTTTGTATGCGACCTATCATTCAACTGGATCTAGTGATACAAACCAAATAATCTAGATGCCATGATAGCTCTCCATATAGTAATTTATACATCTAGAATCATAGGATCACAAATATTGTCCTTCTAAAATCATGCTAAGGATACGCTTCTAGCTTAACTAGTTAACGGAAATTGCCTTTGGTTTATTGAACATGTTGACTAGTAGGTGAATCTAGATAATTCAACAAATAATGTTCTGATTCCATTGGATAGTAATAAATTCCAACTTCAAACAACAAACTATTTTTAGCAAGTGGACTATTAGAGTATAAATTGCCACTTAAGCAGTAAGTGGGTAAAGTCTCTATGAGCTAGGGTTTCACAAGATCACCATTGCTTTAATCCCTAAGATAGGTTATAATAAGCAAATAAGGATGCTTTATGCGGATGCTTTAATTGTGACAAAATTAATGTGTCTAGGTCTTAGGATGAAGTCCCGCCTAAGTCTAAGAATGATATGCCTCTTTGAGATAAGTAATCATTGCACTGAATAAACAAACCAACTTCTAATCGGATTAATGATGGCTAATACAGTTTTCTATCATAAGGCTTGACCACACTTTTATCTTTTGTTAATTTGCTCACATGGGTTAAAGTGTCTTGAATTCATTATAGTCACCAACCAAACCCGTGCCAGTCTCTCAAGCTGAAACCCCCCTTTTATGATAACTCTATTTTCTAAACTTATAAACACTATTCCAAACGCATCATTATCTAAGTGATCATTGCCTAAACAAACATACCTTAATCATTTGATTGAATCATCTTTTAATCACTTTCTTTACAATATTCGATATATGCAAGATTTGGTTAATTTGATCCGTGACAATCTTATTAACCTTAGCACCTTAATTACAAATTGTGAAAACTTCAATTCCCGTGGAACGACCTGGACTTACCTAAAGCTATACTATACACGAACGGGTATACTTCCCGAGTGTTGTGTTTTTAGTAAAAATCGGTATTTCTAGTTATTATAAATTTAAAGCTTGGAAAACACACATCAAATTTTTGGCGCCGTTTTCGGGAAATTGATTAAGTTGTTATAGTTTGTTGCTTATTTCTGGTGTTATTTTGTTTCACAGAATTTTCAAACTCGCCGTATCGTTTTCTGGCAAACGGAAACCAAAAATCATTTTTCTCTAGGAAGTACGCCGCACATCCTGTTTGTGCGCCGGTTTTCCTGAAAATCCAGGAAGTACGTCGTACTTTACCCAAGTACGCCGCACTTTCTGCAAATTTTCACAAACGATATCTTATTTCAAAAACCAAAACCAAAACCCCCAATCTGCTAGTCTTCGGTTCTATAATCATTTGGAATTGTATTTTATCTGATTATATGCCTTGTGTATTTGTAATTATCTAGTTTTATCATAATATTAAAAAAACATAAAATTTCCAGAAAAGCCGGCGAACTTTTCCTAAAGTACGCCGCACTCTATCTATCTGATTTTTTTTATCTATTTATCCTTATTTTCTCTATATATATAATAAAAACTAAAATATATCTTATATATATAAAAATCAATAAAAATAAAAAATAAAAGAAAATAATTTACTTTATTTTGAATATTATCCTATTAGCCTTAATTATATATATAAAAATGTCTTTTTGCAAAATGCTTAATGTATATATAAATCCTCGATCTTTTAGAAAACAACTTGTAAATCAAATATATAGATTTAATAAAAGTTTAAAAACAAGGACTTATAAGATTAAAACTACCCAGAAAGAAGTCATCGAGATCGAATCATTCAAATCTTCAGCTCAGCACTCCGTTAATGACTTTGTCGTTATAAATATACCTGAAGAGGATGTTGAACCCAAACAAATAATTCTCGATCCTGATGATCAACCCATGTTGGAGAGTGCTAAGACTGTAGCACCAACTCTTAATTCTGCCATTATTCAACTCGATGTTGATGATAATTTTGTTATCAATAGTACTCACTTAAATATGATTCGGGAAAATAAATTCGATGGTTATCTGCGGGCCGATCCGCATGACCACATCCCTGAATTTCTCGCAATCTGCAACATGTTCAGATATGGTGAAACGCAGAGTGAAGCTATTAAGCTTTTGATATTTCCTTTTTCCTTGTGCGATAAAGCTAAAATCTGGTTTAACAAACTTAATGAAGAGTCTATAACATCGTGGGAACAAATGAGAAAAGCTTTTATAAACAAATTCTTTCCACCTTCGTCGTTTAACCGTCTTTTACTTGAAATCAAAAGTTTCTCTCAACTCGTATGTGAAAGTCTAACTAAAGCCTGGTTACGACTGAAGAACATGCTTCAAAAATGCCATGGGCATGGTCTGACCAAAGGAACTATTATTCAAATATTCTATCACGGTCTAGATGAACCCACTCAAGCAATCCTGGACGTAACTTTCGGAGGAATCTTCCTCTACAAAAGTCCGAATCAAGCTTTTTAGTTTCTTGAGGACAAAGTCCTTTTTAAAATTGATTGGTCACTTGAATCTAAAATTGAACATAATCAAAAATCTGTTGCTTTCGCCGATGGAAGTAATAGTAATGATGATAATTATCGATTAATGAAAAAATTAGAAGCTCTAACTATAAAAATAGATTCTCAATTCCAGAGCTTAAAAGAGGAGATGCATGAGATGCGTAACAAATATCAGGACCTTAGAGACAACCACGATCCTAAAAACCACCTGAATGATGACACGCCGATGTATAAACGTCATGAATCCAATTACATCCAATATGAAGATTATCAAAACCAAGATTCTCATGATTCGTTTTCTCACCAATCCCTTTATGATCCTAATGATTTTGAGAAATCTCTCTCAGAATTAAACAATGATGTGAGAAATGATCTCGATGATTTCAAAAGACGTATCCGTAGCATGAGAACCGTTCATGATAAACTCTATGAAAGCGATGATCGTAAAACTACCGGTGTTTTACCCTACGAAAAGTCTAAAACCGTCAACAAAAAACCTCAATCTAAAACTGATCTTGAAAAATCAATCACAAAATTCTTGGATGGTCAAAGAGTTACAAATATGTTTTTCAAAAACAATGTTAACGAGACTATAACTCGTTTTATCAGGAACCGATGGGTTTTAAAGGCTTGTAGCCATACGCTAAATGCAACCGTGGTGCCTACGAAAGTGCGCTTTAATATTTTACGGTTTTCGTAGTTGTGTCGATTTTGCAGATTAAATAAAACAGGTGGAGCTTGGATTGGTGGTTGACATTTTACACTTGGAGACTTATATAATTGGAGTATTATATTACATGTGGTAGAATACACATGCTTGCCATTCCGTTTCACGCCATATCCTTTATAATTCAACCAAGAACTTAAGAACCCCGGGAAGTATCGTTTTCCCTTAATTTTCCCTATTTTCTATATTTATCAGTTATCACATTAAGGGCAATGTTCAACTTAAGTGTGAAGGTGTAGCAAATAGGAAAAATTAATCATGTCCCTCCATGTTTGCCCAGCAGAAATTTTCAAACTTCAACTGATATTTTCTGGAAAATTTAAAAATTTATATATTGCTTTTCAAAAAATTAAAAATGAATACGCTTAGTTAGGCAAATCTAACCGGATTGACATTTTAACTAGCACAAAAAAAGTCCACTAAAAACTGTGAGAATTTAGCCTTAAAGAATTCAGGTATCCACCTTTGATACCCAAGATAATTTTTTTCCTTTATCTTGTTCGAGTTAGGGTTGAATGCAGTCATATGTGTCTATTAATAGTCGTTACAGATGTGTACGTATAGTCTTTGGCCTTTTCTGGAACATTGATATTGGTATAAAGTTATATGAGTGGGCCGGTAATTTAGTAGCTCTAGAACTTGTGCTTGATCATCATTTACAAGACCGCAGTGATGTTAATTTTTAGACAAAGTTGTATGATAAGAGGTGAAATAAATCCCTATGCAATCATGTATTTGCAACACTCGCTTTTTGTGTTGAGATCCCCAAAGTATCCCAAGAGCAAGAAAAATGTGCTCGATGAAGAAGAAGTTTTATGCCAGACTTAGTTATCGCAGTATCTGGAATGAAAATAAATCTTCAAAGAAAAAAAAAGACAAGAGAAAAATAATAAAAGTTCAAAGTATAAGGCTCAAGTTCTGATACAAGAGTATCAGTTATTAACCCACCTCGTTATCACATTTGGCCTCTTTGAGATTTCTGTCTAGGTGCTCACGCCGCAACGGGCATGTTTATGTGTCTAGTACAAGCATATGGTAGCGATCTAGATTATGTCTGTGCAATTGTGTGACTTCACAAATATAAAACCCTATCTGAGTGACTCGTGTGAATTTAAAAACAAACACTTTCCCTATGTGAGGTGCTCTGTTATATATCTATGCCTGAAAAGTTATAAAACTGGTAAACACTTGTTAATGCTAAAATGATTTTTTCTCCACGTCATGATAAATGATCTTATTTTCTCGCTTTAATTGCTTGAGGGCAAGAAATAGCTAAGTGTGGAGGGATTTGATAACGCCTAAATTATACTTGTTTTTGGCGGCGTTATTTGCATTTATTTTATCATTTCTCGTAAACTTTTGATACTTAATCGACTATATTTGCTATTATAGGTTCATAATATGTGTCGTGGAAGAAAACGAAAGAAAACACGAAGAATTGAAGCTTAGACGAAGAAATAACTAAAGTTCATGATCTCCCGACACATGTTCATTGTTTTGGTCATAACTCGGTCATACGAACTCTGTTTTAGTTGGTTCAAGCGGCCACGCGAAGATAATTCAATTATCTACAACCTTGAAAATGCTAAGTGCTAAAAGTGAGAAAAGTGCGGTGGTTTTGGCCAAAGTGCGGCCCACTTTTCAATCTGTAGAAAAATTAAAGGCAATTAATTGAAGTGTGCATTAACTCCCGATGTACGGCGCACAAATAAGTTTTTGCGACGCACTTTGGCCCCTGAAAAGCCTATAAATACCCTCCTTGGCTCTCTCACTTCATATATTCTCACACACAAACTCCCACTTCATTTGAAAGACTTAGAAGAGGCATTTTTGGTGATAAAGGCTTGAAAAAACCTTTGATCCAAACCACCATTGATAACACCATCATCACCACCATTAGAATCAAAGTTAGATGTGTTCTTGAAGGAATTTGGATGGTTTTGCTTGATGTTCATCAACAAACCCATATTTTGATCCATCAAAGAAGCGTAATTGAAGTGTTATTTCGAATCTATAAGCAATTATGACAGAATTGTTCATAGTTTCCGGGTTTTACTTTGAATATCATAAAGTGTTCTTGGAAAATTCTTGTGAAATCACCATCATTTGCTCTTGGAGTTTGGTATAATCTTGTTTATCTTTTGAATATGATTATTATTGAATTGATTAAGTTCATAATGTGTTTTATTACTTCTTTGATTATGGAGTAGTAATCTTATGTTTGTTTGGGCGATATGTGATCTTGGATATAGAGTGTTTGGATATGAGTTTATTGAATTGGTAAAACATATTTTATATAAGAAAATAGGCCGAAAGGTTTCTTTATACATGTGTTCTATCAATCCATCTAATATATTGGTTATAATAACTTATAAAGGCCGAAAGGATTTGTTGTTATTAATCGATATAACCACTAGTTATATTTAAAGGCCAAAAGGATTTATAACTTGTGACAACTCTGTTTTCTAAACTTATAAACACTTGTCCAATCATTATCTTAGTGATCATTGCCTAAACAAACATTCCTTAATCATTTGATTGAATCATCTTTTAATCACTTTCTTTACAATATTTGATATATGCAAGATTTGGTTAATTTGATCCATGACAATCTTATTAACCTTAGCACCTTAATTAAAAAATGTGAAAACTTCAACTCCCATGGAACGACCTGGACTTACCTAAAGCTATACTATACACGAACGGGTATACTTCCAGAGTGTTGTGTTTTTAGTAAAAAAATTGGTATTTCTAGCATTATATATTTAAAGCTTGGAAAACAACTCCCCCATTAAGTATCTGCTATTCACCCTCATCATTATCACGTTTTGCCTCTTTGAGATTTCTGTCTAGGTGCTCATGCCGCAACAAGCATGTTTATGTGTCTAGTACAAGCATATGGTAGCGATCTGTGCAATTGAGTGACTTCACAAATATTAAACCCTATCTGAGTGACTCGTGTGAAGTTAAAAACAAACACTTTCCCTATGTGAGGTGCTCTGTTATAAATCTATGCCTGAAAAGTTATAAAACTCATAAACACTTGTTAATGCTAAAATGATTTTTCTCCACTTCACGATAAATGATCTTGTTTTCTCACTTTAATTGCTTGAGGGCAAGCAATAGCCAAGTGTAGAGGGATTTGATAACGCCTTAATTATACATGTTTTCGACGGTGTTATTTATATATTTTTGATCATTTCTCATGAACTTTTGATACTTAATCAAGTATATTCGATATTATAGGTTCATGATATGTATCATGGAAGAAAACGAAAGAATACACGAAGATTTGAAGCTTAAACTAAGAAATAACTCAAGTTAATGATCTCCCGACACCTGTTCACTGTTTTGGACATATCTCGGTCATACGAACTCTGTTTTAGTTAATTCAAGCGGCCACGCAAAGAGAATTCAATTTTCTACAACCTTGATTTTTGGTCCAAAAGCTAAAATTGCACCAAGTGCGGCACACTTGTAAAAAAGTGCGGCGCACTTTTCCATCTGATGAAAATTAAAGCAAATTAAATGCAATTAAATGCCAAGTGCATTAACACCCGAAGTGCTGCGTACTTTAATGCAAGTGGGGCGCACTTTTGCCCCAAAAAATCCTGTAAATAGCCTCTCATTCCTCCTATTCTTCACACATCCAACACAAATCATCCCACTTAGTGTGGAACCTTTAAGAGGGTTATTTTTTAGGCTAAAGGCCTGCAAAACCTCTCCTCCATCACCACCCTTCAACTACCATCACCACCATCGACCACCACCATTAGAATCAAAGTAAGGAGGAGTTCTTGAAGAAGTTAGATAGTCTTGGTTGAAGTTCATCATTTTTCTTAGGTTTTGATCCATCAAAGAAGCTTAGTTATAGTGTTATTTCGAAATATATAAAGCGGATTGTGACATACTTGTTCAGTTTCCGGATTTTGCTTTGGAATTATAATAAAGTGTTCTTGGGAAAATTCTCTGTGGAATATCACCATACTTTGCTCTTGGAATTGGTATGAATCTTGTTACTCTTTTGAATATAATCTTTGTTGAATTCATAATGAATGTTATGTGTTTTGTTACTTTAATTATGGAGTAGTGTTCTTATGTTTGTTTGGGCATAATGTGATCTTGGATATGGAGCGTTTGGATATGTGTTTATTGAATTGGTAAAACATATTTTATACAAGAATATAGGCCGAAAGAGTTCTTTTATATATGTGTTTAATCATTCCACTTAATATATTGGTTATAATAACTTATAAAGGCCGAAAGGATTTGTTGTTATTAATCGATATAATCACTAGTTATATTTAAAAGCCGAAAGGATTTATAACTTGTGATAACTCTATTTTCTAAACTTATAAACACTATCCTAAACACTTCATTGTCTTAGTGATCACTGCCTAAACAAACATACCTTAATCATTTGATTGAATCATTTTTGAATCACTTTCTTTACAATATTCGATATATGCAAGAGTTGGTTAATTTGATCCGTGACAATCTTATTAACCTTGACACTTTAATTACGAATTGTGAAGACTTCAATTCCTATGGAACGACCTGGACTTACCTAAAACTATACTATACACGAATGAGTATACTCCCCGAGTGTTGTGTTTTTATTAAAAATCAGTATTTCTAGTATTATAAATTTAAAGCTTGGAAAACACACATCAGAACGACTACTCCATCTTCATAGTAACAAAACACATAACAATTATCATGAATTTAGTAAAGATCATATTCAAAAGAGAAACAAGATTTATACCAACTTCAAGAGAAAATGTTTGATGATATTACAAGTTTTCCAAACGAAAACTATATTATATTCAAAGTAAACCTGAAAACTATGAACAATTCTATCACTATAGCTTATAGCTTCGAATTACACTTCACTACTACTTCCTTGGATGGATTAAAACTTGAGAATGTTGATGAACCACAAGCAAGCTCAACTAAATTCCCCAAGAAATTCTCCTAACTTTGATTCTTCTTGTTGTGATGATTGTGTTACCAAGGGTGGTTTGGATTAAAGGTTTGTCAGGCATTTATCACCAAAAATCCCTATTTTAAGTGGTATACAAGAAAGAGATTGATGTGTGTGAGAATATGTGAAATGAGAGAGCTAAGGAGGCAATTTATAGGCTGTTCGGGGGCCAAGTGCGCCGCACTTTTTTATTTGTGTGCCGCACTTTGCCTATGTCGGTTTAAGGATCATAAATGCTGATGAAAAATGCGCCACACTTTTTGGAAAGTGCGGCGGTTTTGTTATATTTCCAGCCTTTGGACCAAAAATTAAAGTTGTAGAGAATTCTTTCCCGGTCACATGGCCCCTAGAATCGCGTGAAACAGAGTTGGTATGACCAAGTTATGGCCAAAACAGTGAACATGTGTTGGGAGATCTTTAACTTGAGTTACTTCTTCGTTTAAGCTTCAAATCTTCGTGTATTCTTCCGTTTTCTTCCACGACACGTATCTAGAACTTACAATAGCAAATATACTCGATTAAGTATCGAAAATTCTTATAATTAACCAATAAATATATACAAAAGCACAGATAACGCATATAGAAATATGTATAAAATGAGCGTTCTCAAACCCCCTCCACACTTAAACTTTGCTTGCTTTTGCTTGCCCTCAAGCAAATCTAAGAAAATACATTTAAAAACAAGGTCCTTGGTGACAAAAAAAGGGAAATTTTTTTTTTTGAATATATCAAAAATATTGTTGGTTTTTTAATAAATAAGCACAAAAGGCGCAAACACCTCCCACACTTAAGGGTTTGCTTGTCCTCAAGAAAAATAAAAAAAGATAAGCTTTACAAAACAAACATAGAATTATAAAAAATACTTTTGGATTTTTAATATGTGAAAACAAAGATGTTAGCCAATATCCAATGATCTTCAAGCTGTAATTACATGACAAAGCACCTTACGAAGAAGAAAAGTATAATTCACTAAAACACTCGTATGTGATGGTAAAAGGAAAGTCACACTCAGTTGCTTAGACATGATCCATTAAGTTTACCATAGGCTTGTACAAGAAACAAAACTGTACCGACATGGCGTAAGCACCAGGTATAAATATCAAAAGAGGATTTTTATTCGGGTTATAATGTAGAGGTTAAGGGTGATGTGTCATCGTGTAGGTGTTATTTAAGAGTATTCAAGTTTTAAATTTATATTTTACCGACTTTACCTAAAATAACACTTTAACGGGTAGTGTACCCGGTCAGATGGAGTTTCGTGGTAAGTAGGGTGTCGATCACTAAGAGCGAGAACTAATCTTTTATTTTTATTAATATTTTGGTTAACTAAACTAATTTAATTTAAACTAAGTTAATTTTATTCTATGTTAAACCTATGCTAAACCTATGTTAATCCAAATTCTAATGGATAAAGAATGGGGTTTCAGCCTGAGTGACTGGCACAGGTTTGCAGTGACTTAGATCTACTTAAGACACAATAACACACACAAACAGATAGACAAAAGATAGAAGAGCGGTCTAGCCAAATATAAGAAAACTGTATTAACCATGATTTATCCAATTAGAATGTTGGTTTGTTTATTTAGTACAATGAAATACTTATCTCGAGGCGGCATATCACTTTTAAGACTTAGGCATTACTTCTTCCTAAGACATAGACACGTAGAATTCTATCACAATTAAACGCATCCACATAAAGTATCCTATTTGCTAATTATAATCTATCATAGGGATTAAAGAAATGGTGATCTTGTTAAACCCTAGTTCATAGAGACTTTACCCACTTACTGCTTAATGGCAATTTATATACTAGTAGTCCCCTGGCCAAGTCTTTACCAATTGATTAAGACCTGCCGGTCCAACTAAGCTCACTAATCTAAAGGCGAAGATAGGTCATTATTTATGATCCTATTGGTCTAAATATATAAATCACTATATAGAGAGCCATCCCGGCATCTAGCTAACTTGGTCCGTATCACTAGATCCAGTTGAATGATAGGTCGCATACAAAAGCACGTAAACAAGTATAAATTGACAAACATAAACAAGCAATCAATGATAAATTAAGCATTCGAGATAAACAAACCAAACATTCAAATCTTCATAATAATGGATAATACCCAAGGGTATTAGCCCTCAAACATCATAATCAATACAAGAGTAATAATTCAACCAAGGTAAACTAACCGAGTTAAACGAATGATACCAAAAATCAAACGATTACTAGAGTATAGGAGATTACAAAGTGTTTCCTATGGAATTGATAGCTTTGCTTGACCTCGTCTACTCTTCTTGTCTTCTGAAAATCGACTTTTGTGGTTAAAGTATCGAGAATATGATCAAGCACATCGAAAACCTATTTTTAGGTTATCTATTTATAAGGTCTGGAATTTGGTCGATATGGCGTATCAAAAGACTTGGATACGGCGTATCGGGGGTTTCTTCGAGTAGGCACCACGTTTGATATCTTCCAGAATATTTTATTACTTTAAATTGAATACGGCGTATAGACTCCTTCTAGATACGGCGTATTAATCTTTATTCCTTCGTGGTCTTTTATGAAGTGCAGGCACATATACGCCGTATCTTCCTTAATGGATACGGCGTATAGGATGTCAGAGTTAGTATCTTTAAATGTCTTCATTGAAGCTCCATAATGCGTGCCTTTTTGCTAATCTTCACCAAGTACTCCATAATTACTGCAATTCTCAAATATAAACGATTAAGTAATAATTCTTGCAATAATTATTCAAAATGGGTAATTTACATGTGATAAATGATGCTTTAAAAGTGACATTATTTGATGTCATCAAATATCCCCCCACTTGAATCCTACTTGTCCTTAAGTAGCCTTTAAAAGTTTATGAAAATGTATCCTTAAGGATTTTTTCTGATAAGCATTTATTCAATCAATTACAAGTACACAACCAAATACCTCACGAAATAGGAAGATGAAAACACTCAAATCACTCAACTAATGTATGTGGTAACATGTAACTAATTCACTCAATTGCTCGGCCGTGACGAGTATTCTATCACAGGCTTAGCAAGGATACACATCTCTACCACTAGAGCTAAGGAGTAACAAATTTATAAAGGTAAAATGAGTTTTATTTTTAAAGGCTTAGGGTTGATCATTCTAACAATATTTCACCAAAAGTACCACACCAACAAGGCAGCTGAATCATACATACATGGCTGTAACAACGGAATAGACATGTGTGTTCGATCACTTTCTTATTCGAGTTTAACCAACGGTTAGGATGAAGAATGATATAGGGTATGGATCTTCTAACTTTCACCAAAAGTATTAAACCAACAAAGCAGCTGAATTACGCATACATGGCCGTAACGACATAATAGACATGCATGACTTGATCAAATCCTCATTCGAGTAAAACCCAAGGTTAATGATTAGGAAAAGAAATAAATTGTTGTTAAATAAAATTTACGAAACAAATAGATTAAGTCCAAAAAGATAAGGTACAAGTTGCTAGACACTTTTTCCCGACTGTTACCATGATAAAGACACAACTATATACACAAACGTCTTGATCATAGATAAAAAACAACAACGTAAGTCGGCGTTCCCGCAATGGTCAACTTCCCTATCATCCCATACTTTACATACTTTTACAAGACGAGTGGCGATATCTACCACTTTATATAAAACTTTACATCGTTGCTTTTTTTGCGCGTATCAATGAATAATCGATCCTTTAAATAATTTCATCGGTTTAAGCTTTAACGAACCAACTATCTTCAAACTTTCCTCCTTTTTTTGTTGCGATTTTTTTAATTTTTTCAATTTTTTTAAACAATATACTATACTACGAATCTCAATGTAATTTCACAATCTTCACGATCATAATAACTCCAGGAAATTTCTTCCATGATTCTTCATTCTTCGGACATACTAATAATTATGATAGTAGTAAAAATACATGAGTTTTGACTACTTTTTATATTCCCATTTCAATGTGCAAATTTCCCAACCATACCAGAGATAGAAAATAACACAAGATACAAGAAATACATACTTTACATTTTAAGCAACTAGCAACAGATAAATAGACTTAATCTAACAGGGTAGGCTAAGGTGTAAAGGTGTAACGAAACAAATAGTTGGTGTTATTCCTAAAGGATTGACTCTACAGGTTTTTCTAGGGGTATCTTACTCTTAAAATGAGAGTAAACAAAGGGTTTATACGGGGGTTAACTAACCAGTGTAGTTAGTTAATAAAACAACATATAAAGGCTTTTTGGGTGTAATCCTAGAAATTTACCAATTTAAACAAGTTACTCCATCTAAATCCATAGTACTCATTATTGTGGTCTCGAATAGATATACCAAGCCAAGTTCTAAAGTCTACAACATCACCGGCACACTCATATTTTTGTGGGATTTGGGTAAACATTTGGAAACGGATAAGGCTGAATCCTCACAATATCTAATAAGGGTTATGTGTGCAGGTTATGTAACTAGTAATTTCACAAAAGTATGCTTGATTTTTTTTAAATTTAAGCATAATTTAAGCATTTTAATGTGAAAAATAGGACAAGTAACGTTCTAATTCCCATCCCCCACTTAAATTATACAACGTCATCGTTGTATAGATAAAACATTAATGGAAAATTAAAAGAATTAGAACGAGAAACTCCCCTGATGTTTTGCTCGGTAGATTCTCCAAGTTGAGTTTATGAGCAAGAATGTGTGTTGTAAAGGCGTCTGGATTCCAACATGACTACAACACACATAGGATTCCAGATGATCGATACTTCACCAACTTTATTGATTTCTTTTCCAACGAGCAACTGTGCAAAATATAGTAAAAACATGCAAAATCCTATCTCGGGTATCCTATGGTTAATAAATAATAAAACAATAAACTATATAGGGGACCAATACGCCGTATCGATAAACTAGAATAATCCATATGGAGAAACCTGTAAAAAATATTGATATGGGACAGTCTGCTGAATACGTCGTATCATGTGCATGAATACGTCGTATAGACAGAACTGGCAATAAAGTTTTTAAATGCAGGAAAATAAAGGATTGATAAAGTACAGACATTCAATACACCGTATGGTATGGAGCGTATACGCCGTATTGATGTCTGGAAAGACAAACTTAATAAAAATAAATAACAATCCGGGCTGTCTCCTGAGAAGCACTTTTCTTTCAGCTAGTCTTTAAGTTATACATTTTCTTCAGCTTTTTTTATACTATTCAACACTTCCTCTCCTGTTTTCATTCATGTAATGGATATGGTACTTGAGTCCGTAATAATTCAACGAGCTAATTTGCTAAACTTACTGTCAGGCTTGATTCTATTATGCACAAACAAATCAAAACATCACTTCATAACATATACACATCAAAGGATAAACTGTTTTAAGTTTAGATACATCATGATATGAATTATCTAAATGTACAAAAGATAGACATCAAAATGTAGGGGATAGAGGAGTTAAGGGTCTAGCTGCTGAGGTGCTGAGGTGCTAGCTTCATCAGTCCTACGCCTGGTACGTCTCAAATACTCAATATGATAATATGAATAGCTCATGTACCTGACCCTAGCCTGATCCATCATCCGTGAAAGTCTAGTGGTCGTCCATGTAGTAAATCGAGAGAAATCACTGGCCATACTGTCCAACACCTCTCTCTGCTCTCCTAATGCCCCTCGCAAACCATGGACGTCCTCATTTAACCTACCTAAACTTTATGCCATAGTCCTAGCTGGTCCAGCTGCAAGTGGCTGAGGTGCCTGTACGGGTGCTGGAATAGCCTGGTCACCCTCATTAACATCGGGAGCACCCTCAGCGACCTCTGAGGCACCAACCGTAGCATCCTGCTGCCTATCTAGTCCCGAGGCTACCCAAGCCCAAGTATCGTCAAGCTCCTCACAAATCTGCAACCTCACTAACTTAATCAAATCAGTCATAGGGAGGTCTCAGATAATCACCATCAGTCCCTGGAGTCTCTTCTCAGTAAGCAGCCTAAAATGCTCAGCCAGACGAGCAACAAACTGACCCCCAGATATCATCGCCTCGTGCTTCCTCCTTGAAGCAAACAACCTTAAATACCTAGCCAAAAGATAAGGAATGTTGACTGAACCAACATCCATCCCCCTTAGATAAAAAAATCAGTCTGGTCACCTTCTTAGGTGCCTGACTCCTCCCAGGTATACTGCATTCAATCAGCCTGTGGCACAACCTATGCATCAGATCCTTGATCAAAGTATAAGATGGGGTTGTGCCAAGGAAATCTCCCACATATGAGATCCCTACCTAGTAAGCACTCCGATCCCCCTTGTCGGGGATCTTCCTCGCACTCTCGGCCCAATATGTGCCAAATCTAGCAGACTCTATCTCCTCCGCAGTGTGTAATCCTAAGGCTAAAATAAACTTCCTCCAGCTCATACGACGTCTTACTCCTCCTAGCTGAAACTGTAATGCCCCAGCTGTATCAAGATCAAGCACCGCCTCTCCAAATCTAAATGTACTAAAAAACTCTAGAATAAGCTCGTGTACCAACGGGCCTTGAATCTTAAATAGCCTCCTCCAAGCTTGGCTAGTAAATACACTCTGTCCCTGAGCATCCCTGTGCTCCATCAGCATCCTACCACTCAATCCCTTAGCCATCAGATCTGTCAATCCCCCAAAGTTAAAAACTTGAACCCTGTGTATCTCTCTATCGTAAATCCTACCTAATCTCTCCTCAAAATCCGTAATATCAACATCTGTATACCCCAAACCCTTGAATCTAAGATACTAATGTGTCTGATCTCTAGGTGGAAGGGCCATATCTTCAAATTTAAAGAAATTAGTACAAAGATTATAAAGATTTATCATTCTGTTCCGAGGGTGGATACGACGTATTCAGAAGTGGATACACCGTATGGAGTTTTATAGGAATACTCCGTATAGGGAACATATATGGAGTATTAAGAGATCTGTAGTCAATAAGCCATATAGATAAGTCAATATGGCATATGGTATTTAAAATGCAGGATTATCAGCAGATCAATACACCGTATTCAACTTACTGAATACGTCGTATTGGGTTTTTACAATTTGGGAGGATTTGAGTCAATACGCAATATCCATTTTAGTGGATACGCCGTATTGCTCTGTAGTTAAAAACGAAAAAGGGGATTCTTAATTCTACCCATTATTAATTCTAAAAATTCTTTGCTTCATTCTCAAGGAAAAAAAGGGTACAAGGTGAGACATAACGGCATATCAAAAACCTTTAAAAGTAAACCCTACTAACCCTAGCCCTAATCGCCTTTAACAAATATGAAAAAAGGAAAACGGAAGGGAATAGATTTGAGCATATTACCTTAGAGTAGTGATTGTGAGAAAGAAAAACAAACGAGGAATTGGTCTTCAAGACTTTTGGTTGTGGTTAAAATCGAGAGAGAGTAAAAGTGTGTGTAAATGTTTATCCGGCATATCAGTTGGGTTTTTATACCCAAACTCGATACGTCGCATTGGGTTTGGTCCAATACGCCGTATTGGACAAAGTTGTTGACTAAGTCAACTCTGATTGAAAACAGTAGATACGACGTATAGGTGTTTACCTAATACGTCGTATCCGTTCTTGGAGACCAATTTTCCTTAAATATAACAAAGTAAAGAGAACGTACCTTGGCCTACGCAACTTCCTCGTTTAACCACCATCCTTATAAAACTATTTGGGGTCGAACGGGATGCCAAAAAGCACATACAAATTCTTAATAAGATTTAATAGCATCCCGTTGTTAAGGTAATTCCAAGCCGCGATATTAGCATTTAATTACATGATAAAACTTTCCACTCTCCAAAAGCTTATTTGACCCTTGTGTATCGTTGTTTATTATATTACCCCCCGAAGACTGTATTACATTGATTTTATTATCATCATTGTCTTTACCAGACTTTAGGTTATCGGGATAAGTTATGTTAAAAGTGAATAGATCATTAAAGTACAAAACATTTTGTTCCTCTTCATCATATTCAGAAAATGACGTTTCATCTTTTAAATCAAATTCATCGATATGTTAAGGGCTTTCAGTGGGTTTAGTTAGAGCATCATTGTAAGTAATGGCTAGAAATTCTTTTTTGAAATCTTTGAGAAAGTCTACATCATTGAAATAACTGACCATAGGCTCGGGTGACAGAAACAGAGGCATATTGACTTTTTTGTTATCATTTTCCAAATCTGTTTTTAAATCATTAACATAAATAATTTTATAAGAAAACGAGCTTTTGTCAAAAATTACCGTGTAATCTTCATCGTCGGATTCGTCAAACGATAAAGTCAATTTCATTGTCGTTAAGAGGACTTTCTATGGATTCACACGAGAGTGCTTCTTGAGACGTAAACGTGTCATCAAAGACTATAGCTGGGAATTCGGTTTTAAAAGATTTGAGGTTGTGAACTTCATCGTCATCCCTGATTCTACCATACATAGCAGTTTCCCAATTATATACCTTACTATTCCTGCGCGCTTTTTCTTCCTCAATCATGATAAATTCTTCCATGGTCATGTTGGGGTCTTCCATATTTAGCTGTGATAAATTTTCTAGGAAAGAAAGCTGTCAAATTGCTTAATACGCCGTGTTTAGTAAACTAAATACGCCGTATTTTACAAACGCAATATGCAAACAAGAAATAACACAGAATTTTAAACTAATCTAAATTATACTAATTAATCTAAATTACACTAATCCTAGGGGTTAGATCTATCTAATGCTAATAACCAAAATATCAAATAAAATTCAAGATTAAAATTTCACTCCTCGACAACGGCGCCAAAAACTTAACGTGTCGTCGTGTAGGTGTTATTAAGAGTATTTAAGTTTTACATTTATATTTTGCCGACTTTACCTAAAACAACATCTTAACGGGAAGTGTACCCAGTCAGATGGAGTTTCGTGGTAAGTAGGGTGTCGATTACTAAGAGCGAGAACTAATCTTTTATTTTATTAATATTTTGGTTAACTAAACTAAGTTAATTTAAACTAAGTTAATTCTATTCTATGTTAAACCTATGCTAAACCTATGTTAATCCTAATTCTAACGGATAAAGGGGGGGGGGTTTCAGCCTGAGAGACTGACACAGGTTTGTGGTGACTTAGATCTACTTAAGACACAATAACACACGCAAGCAGACAGACAAAAGATAGAAGAGTGGTCTAGCCAAATATAAGAAAACTGTATTAACCATGATTAATCCAATTAGAATGTTGGTTTGTTTATTTAGTGCAATGAATACTTATCTCGAGGCGGCATATCACTTTTAAGACTTAGGCATTACTTCTTCCTAAGACCTAGACACATAGAATTCTGTCACAATTAAACGTATCCGCATAAAGCAACCTATTTGCTGATTATAATCTATCTTAGGGATTAAAGCAATGGTGATCTTGTTAAACCCTGGCTCATAAAGACTTTATCCACTTACTGTTTAATGGCAATTTATATACTAGTAGTCCACTGGCCAAGTATTTACCAATTGATTAAGAATGTACTCGTTGATCTCAAGGGTCACCTGCCAGTCCAACTAAGCTAACTAATCTAAAGGCGAAAGATAGGTAATTATTTGGGATCCTATTGGTCTAGATATATAAATCACTACATGGAAAGCCATCCCGACATCTAGCTAACTTGGTCCGTATCACTAGGTCCAGTTGAATGATAGGTCGTATTCAAAAGCACGTAAACAAGTATAAATTGATAAACATAAACAAGCAATTAATGATAAATTAAGCATTCAAGATAAACAAACCAAACATTCAAATCTTCATAATAATTGCTAATACCCAAGGGTATTAGCCCTCAAACGTCATAATCAATACAAGAGTAATATATCACCCAAGGTAAACTAACCGAGTTAAACGAATGATACCAAAAATCGAACGATTACTAAAGTATAGGAGATTACAAAGTGTTTGATATTGAATTGATATATGTGCTTGACCTCTTCTGCTCTTCTTTTCTTCTGAAAATCGACCTTTGTGGTTAAGGTATTGAGAATATGTTCAAGCACACTAAAAACCCGTTTTTAGGTTTTCTATTTATAGGGTCTGGAATTTGGTCGATATGACGTATCGAAAGAATTGGATATGTCGTATCAGGGGTTTCTTGGAGTGGGACCACGTTCGATATCTTCTAGAATATTTTATTACTTTAAATTAAATACGACATATAGACTCCTTCTGGATACGGTGTATTGATCTTTATTCCTTCGTGGTCTTTTGTGAAGTATAGGCACAGATACAACGTATCTTCCTTGATGGATACGGCGTATAGGATGTCAGAGTCAGTATCTTCAAATGTCTTCGTTTAAGTTCTAAAATGCGTGCCTTTTTGCTAATCTTCACCAAGTACTCCATAATTACTGTAATTCTTAAATATAAACGATTAAGTAACAATTCTTTCAATAATTATAAAAATAGGTTATTTACATGGGATAAATGATGCTATAGAGTGTTGTTATTTGATGTCCTCACAGGGTTAATAAGAGTGTGGATAAGGCATGGAAAATATATACTGGATATGGTTTTATAATATACATGTCGACATGTCCAAGAAACTTATGTTGCTAGTTACTAAACATACCACAAACCCAAGAGGTTATCGAACAACACAACCTTGAATCTTGTATAAATGATATAACAATATGCCTCACAAGCAACCAACACATCAACTTTTATTCATTTATCTTTTTTTAAAACTCAATTATTCCACCAACTAACAATTCCCCCACACTTGAGATAAGGATACACCACAAAAAAATACGAAATACGAAGCTGGCCATATTCATCTTCGTTAAAATGGCACAACACTTATAGCAAAGTGCGAACAAACTATAAGCAAAAATCAACCAATCATACCGAGCAACTAGCAATCAACCGTGGAGACTTTCGAAAAGGGGTAAGGCTAGGCTAAAGGTTATATATTTTTGTATTTTTTTATTTTAGTGGATGAGAAAAATGAATAGAATGGCTCAGCGGTTTAAACTAGGGGTATCTAACACTAAAGATGAGTGCTACAAAAGGGTTTTATTTGGGTAGTTAGCTAATCAGTGTAATTAGCTAAAAGAATAAATAATTAAACGGAATGTCTATTTGGGTTAAATCCTAAGTTGCCTCTTTATCACATAAAAATACCTATATCACGCGAACATGATCTCATTGCGGTCTCGTAATGATTTCAAGCACAAGTTCTAGAATCAATAAATTACTGGCACACTCATAATCAAAGAAATCAAGCGTAAAATATGTATGGTATATACAGGCTCAAAATACTCACATATTTACTAAAATGGCTATAAATGCGCAAGTAATGTCATCGATCCCGATACGGATCTGCTCTATCAATCAGGACACAACTCTGATTTCAAAACTTTATTTATTTACTATGTTTTATTCTAATATATCAACCTAAGTGGAAAAAAATAGAAACAAATTTGTAGATTACTGAGGGCGAAAAAGGTATAAGTTTCATAAAAAAATTGAGTCTCATTTTCCAATTCATTTCCCCCCACACTTAAGTTGAGAATTTTGCCAATTTAGGAAATAACTTAAAAGTTATACAAGTGGGAAAAATAAATATAAGAGTAACGAGACTTCCTGGGGCTCATAAGTGCTCAGTTGAATTCTGAAAGATACAGCGCGAAACCGGACGCCAAGCATGTAAATTCAACCACATATGGTATCGTACTCCATGTACATCACATCCATGAATGTAACACCTCATTTTACCAACCATCACCTGTTTATTAAATCTACAAAACAAATAAATTCAAGAAAGCGTAAAATTCTAAAGCGCACTTTTGTAGGCAACACGATTACATTGAGCGTATGCAACAAGCCTTTAAACCCCTCGGTGTCCTGAGTGGATGAGTTATAGTCCCGTGAGGGTTTCCAGCGAACATACCCACAAAGTTCATTAAATTTCTTTTTAGATACAGTAGTCAAGGTATGAAACACACGGGCCTTGTGCGAGACATACTTAAAAACTGCAAAGTTTTTGTTATATATATATATATATATATATATTATTATTATTATTATTATTATTATTATATGTATTATCTGTTATGAATAATTATGATTGTGGCTATCCATATACCTAAACCTCTCAAACCTTTCATCTTTTGTATTCCCTCTATTATGATTGTAATAAATACTTTGATTATGAGAGCCTTATAAATAGAGGTTCATTTGTAGTTTGTGAGATCAATCTCAATGAAATACATATGCCTCGATTCTCTTTACTCTTTTCTTTCAGTTATATGTGTTGCTATTAGGCTGTTGTTTTACAACACGTTATCAGCACGAGTTGTCTCGGGTAAACGAATAAGAAGGTACGGCTTGAAACCTTGTATCCATTCATATTTGTTTACTGCCATCTATAGGTATGTGTCATATCAATTCATGAATTGACTCTTAATACTATTGTGATGTTTTATGATATGTGATCATATTTGTATTGATTTCTTAACATTTTAAGACACACACACACACACATATATATATATATATATATATATATGGTGGTGGTACTATAGCTCAACCCATAAAACATATACGGAGTAAAAAATGTTATGTTGTAGTCAATGTAAATCAAAACAGTTCTATGCATATATATGCGTGAAGCGTGATCAATAGGATCTTAAAATATTACGATTATAAGTTATTTCTGTAAAAAACGGCATCTACAATTTATTTGCAATACTAATCTATACATCTTGTGATTACATTGTTATTACCTATTTGATATTATGTTTTATGAAAATATACCTTAAAATAATTGTTCTACATATTGATCTAATATTAATTATCGCATGCAAAATATTAATTAAAGCAAACATGTTGTTATATGTAACTTACTATGTTGGCTTAGTCTCTATCCTATATCTACGCGAACAAATGTGAAATCTCATTAGTGGTTTGATTCGACATTGCGATATGATATATAATTTGTCATAATTTTCTTAGTAGTTTATACCATAAACATTTTATTCGTATCTAAAACTGACTTTGAACATAACTAAAATACGAAAAGTTTTGTTTCTAAAGTTCCGTTTTGAAAATAAACTGTTTTAGTAAATGAAAGTTATTTGATTAATTCTATATATAAAATTAGTCTAGTGTATTGATAGAGTTGAATCAAGAATTTCCTTTTATTATACATAGATGGGAATAAGGGTTCAAAGAACAGTAGATAAAGCTTCATGATAATCTCTTGCGATTACCTTAGTAGCTATATTCACATGACTAATTTGTTGGCCCGGACATATTGATTAAGGATTACCGATGATGGCTACACTTGTTTCAGTTTTGAAATATAGTCTCATGCATTTATGTGATGTTGATCCAAAAGTAATAAATGAAGAAAAAGTTGCTCGAGAATTGTCGCTTGCATGTTTGGGCTTGTTAACTATACATCAGATATATGTTTATAAATTTCTTACGATATTTATTTATGAATTTGATGATTAGCTAAATGCTAGTAGTATAAGTTGGTGCACAATTTTTACATCATCTGATTTATGGTTTATAACTTTATATACTAGTATCCAAAATGACTTGTCCTAAGATTCTAAAGATTATGTGTTTAAAAGGAGTCCTCGTACAATACAAAAAGTTATCAGTTTAATTGGTTGCTTTTATGCAAATCAGTACTCCTAATACAAAGGTAATTGTTTAACCGATAGTAAAATTTATGAATGCATGACTAACCAATGATTATGGCAATGTTATGCAAGTAGGATACACTTGATCATCATGATTGATTGTGACCATGTTTAGTTGATAACTAAAAGAAAAAAAGTAAGTTTAACAAGTTGAATGAACTCGCCTTGCAGTTTCTCGTAAATTGATCTACGTGTGACATTATGATAATCTATGAAGAAACTTGTAAGAAAAATGGTTATATGAAAAGTGTGCTTTGATAACTTTTGGATTAACATTTGGTCAATATAAACATTATAGTTATGGGCACGAAAAATGGACTTTTAATAACATTCATGATACAAATACGATGTGCCACTAGAAATGCCACTGAATCAAAATATAAAAATGATAGTGTGCAAACGATAATGACCAAAATTAATTCAAATGTTGAAACATAATTATGAAGATTTCCTAAGAATAACAGATACATATTTATTAAAATATAAAAAAAGGGTCTTCGTCAAATTTAAATGTGACATTGAGTTTGTCATATTTATTATCTGGTTTTGTTTTTACACTTTATTGAATTGTTAGTGGTGTATATATGTTTAACAAATTGTGCAACTTCACAAGCACAAAAGATGTGTTTTTTGTTTAATAATGGTATAGGCTAATGTAACACCCCCAAAATGGGTCACAGCGGAATATGGGTTGGCGAGTGTTACTTCATAGATCAATAGCACAAGATATGAGAACGACCTCTATATGAGTCGTTTAAAATTGATACATTGGATTAAATAGACTTGTTTGTTACAATAGCCGAAGCTTAAATAGTTCATCCATGAAAAGTAAAGATTTTAAGACATAACAAATATTCCCAAAATGTAATGCATCCAAATCTTTATAGTAATGACTCCAAAATGATGACCACCAATGTATCCTTGTTTCTCGTACCTTATTGACCTGAGAAAAACATGCTTTAAAACGTCAACATAAAGTTGGTGAATTCACAGGTTTAGTAAATGTATAAAATAGGACCACAAGATTTCCAATGTAAGACATGTAACACATACAATATCTTAAAAGTAATTACGAAGTGCACTAAGCTCATGACACCGAAGCTCGACATATATGTATGCAATTTAATGCACTAAATGTGCCCATGTAGATGTTCAAACCCAAATTGTTCCGACATGTATAGTTCGTTGTTTCAAGTACAGTTCGAACTGATGAGCGCTACTCACTCCGACGGGGGATGTCAATCCCAAATAGATTATTCCTAACATTCGCGCTCGCTAATGCAATTGACAGTTCATGATAGTGGGAAATAGTGGGTTTAGTACTTAGGGCCAACTCTTAATATGTTTAATTAAGAGTACTTGCGTTCCAAATGTAAAACAATGAATGTTTTACCCAAGTTGTTAAAACAATTTAGTTGTATAAAAAACGGGGCTATGAACTCACCGTAAGTGAATGATTGATTATCTAAATCAAGTAAGTGAATCGCCTCGGCAATTTGAATGCAACCTAATTAATTATAGGCCGTATGAGTATAATGTATTTCATATAATTAAAACATCACATGTCGTATAGCTACACCACCACCTAATAGTTTTTATTAATTATTTAAAAGTTTAAATTATTAATCCGTGCTTCGTTAAATTAAAGTATATATACTTGTACTCGTAAAGAAAATATTATTTTTATTTACTAACGCATCATTTGTAAAAATGTATGATTTAATAATGATATGTCATTATTAATTTAATTGTTTTTATAAAAGGTTGTATAAAAATAAAAGTAATGCGCGCGAGTTTTAAAACTTCATATCTTTATCGTTTCGACTCCGTTTCATACGTTTCTTATGTCCATGTCTTCGTATTAAAATAATTTATCAAAACATCATGTTTATAAAGTTTAAACCTCTGATGAACAGTAACTTTTACTGTTCATCACAGTTTATATAAACTATTTTTATAAAATTAATTATATGTAACTTGTTTAAATCATAACTCGTTCGTTATAGTTCCGTTTCTCGAGATCCTTATGTCCTTGGATTAGTATTAAGATAATTTATCAAAATATTATATTTATAAAATTTTAAATCCCTGATGAACAGTAGTATTTACTGTTCATAACAGTTTATAAAAATTGTTTTTATAGAATTAATTATATATAACTTGTAAAATACGTAACTTGTTCGTTATAATTCCGTTTTTCGAGTTCTTTATGTCCGTGGGTTCGTATTAAGGAATTTTATCAAAATATTACATTTATGGAATTTTTACCTCTGATGAACAGTAACTTTACTGTTCATCACAGTTTATAAAATTGTTTTTATAAAGTTTATTTATATATAACTTGTAAAATCCATAACTTGTTCGTTATAATTCCGTTTTTCGAGTTCCTTACATGCTCACGATCCTTGTAAAGAGCACTATTTTTATAAAATATAAAACATAGGGTCTATAGTTCGAATTCCAACAGTAGCCATAAAAAGATAATTAGGGTTTTTAATTAAACAAGTTAGTTTGTATTTATTTTTACTTAAAGACCTTGCACCATAATTTCACCAAGTGTTGTACCGTATATCTTACATGTATTTAGTCCTCTAAATGTTCATGTCATTTGTCCATATGAAATCATCAAGTACTTTATATAACTTTAAAATGAATCTAGGTGGTGATTAACTTATACAACAAGCATGTACACAATAGAAAATGAATGAATGAATATTAAATACTTTAAATAGACCTTATAGAAGACAAGTAGGATGATGAACACAAGATGTAAACCCTAACCAAGCCTTCAAAATCAAAACCCTAATTATGTTTTCTTGATAATTCCTTGTTAAACCCGAATCCAAGCTTGCCAACACCTTGTGTAACCTTAGGTAACCTTAGAATGAACACTTGAACACTTGGATTGCCTTGAATGGAAAATTAAAATGAAACCCTAAATATTAAATGTGTGCCGTGGGTTTTGAGTCCAAGAGAGAGAGGTTTTGCTTTGATTTACTTGTATGGAGTGTAAGAGTGTTATTAGGGACCTAAGACTTTCCTTTTATAGCATAGATAAAACCTTAAACAACCTAAGTGAAACCATGAGCTTGGAAATGGTTTTAAGGACAAGTGTAAGAGCTCTCCTCCTCCCTAGGAGGAGGCCACGGCTCACAAGGATCAAGGGTACATAGATTGGACAATTTCTAGCAACTTGGGTCTAAGTACAACTTGTGTAAGATATAACATGTGAAGGAAAAGAATTAGTGAAAGTTTTGAATATTATTTCTTGTGTAAATGCCTATGTCCGGTTTGTAAGGGTTATAAGTGAGCAAAATAAATAAATTTTGAGTATTGGGTATAAATGTGGGTATTTGTTTGAGTGTAGATGGGTAAAGGTGCTTCCGGGTATGACCGAATGTAATTTATTGCGAAACGTAAGCGTTTTACGTAACCAACAAAAATAAATTATGAAAAGTTATAAATTATACTCCTAATAATCATCTATAAAACACTTGCTGATGTAAACTTTAATTTGGTTGTGTCCCGTTTACATTGAAAGTGTTTTTTTGTTTACGCGTCATTTTTAAACTCATAAGATAATAATCTAAAAAAGCGAAGGCGTAAAACTTAAAAATAAATAATAAATTTATTAAAAGTTGTAATTAACCTGAAAATGCGTTCCACATGTGAACTCAGGACCATTCTTGGAGCTTCCTATCCGAACTTTGATGATGGGGAATAAGACTTTGACTTAGCTTCTTGATCTCACGCTCCACAGATTTCACCACTGTTCTTCACCAAAGTGGGAGTTTATCATCAATTGTGTATTTCATCTACGGAACTGCATGGCTCGTCAGATAAAAACTTCTTTAGATTGGATACATGAAAATTGTGCTATGAACCCTGCTTAAACTGTTGAGGTAGTTCGATCTTTTTTTTTTTTTATTTTTTTTATTTTTTGTTTTTTTTTTTTTTGAGTCTATAAGCAACGGTCCCCTCTTTGGCTAAAACACCCTTGAAAGGTCTCGATATACCCTCGGTTTAACTTTCCCCGTTTTCTAAAACGTACGACCCCTTTCCAAGGTGATACCTTTAACATAACTCGATTGCCAACTTGAAACTCTAGAGGCTTATGCCTCACATCGGCGTAACTCTTTTGGCGATCACGAGCAGCTTGCATTCTGTGCTTAATTTGGACAATCTTCTCGGTGGTTTCATGAACAAGTTCTAGACCGGTGAGCCGAGCATCTTTGACTTCGGCCCAACACACAGGCGATCGACACTTTCGGCCATAAAGTGCCTCGAATGGGGCAGCTTTAATACTAGCGTGGTAACTATTGTTGTACGAAAATTCGATCAGCGGTAAGTGTCCTTCCCAACCATTCCCAAAGTCTATCACACAAGCGCGTAACATATCTTCAAGAGTTTGAATGGTTCTTTCGCTTTGTCCATCAGTCTCCGGATGATATGCCGTACTCATATCCAGCCGAGTACCCATAGCTTTCTGAAATGACCTCCAAAAATTTGACGTAAACCGGGGGTCACGATCATAAATGATCGAGACTGGTATCCCATGCCTTGTGACCACTTCTTTCAAGTACAGTCTTGCTAGTTTGTCCATAGGGTCAGTTTCCCTCATTGGTAAAAAGTGTGCAGACTTAGTGAGTCGGTCTACAATTACCCATATGGTGTCGTTTCCACTTTGCGTTCTTGGGAGTTTGGTGACAAAGTCCATAGTGATATTTTCCCATTTCCATTGAGGAATCGCTGGTTGTACCAGTAAGCCAGATGGTTTTTGGTGTTCGGCTTTGACTCTTAAACACGTCAAACACTTGCTAACATAGGTGGCAATGTCAGCTTTCATGTTAGGCCACCAGTACAGCTGCTTCATGTCCTGGTACATCTTATCGGAACCCGGGTGAACAGAATACTTCGACTTGTGAGACTCATGCATAATCAGAGTCCTTAGATCACCGTAGCGCGGCAACCAACTTCTGTTGTTTAGACACAAGGTTCCGTCCGCACGCGGTTCCAATTTCTCCTTCCTGGGCTTTTCTGGGTCCTTCGAATTCTCAATCAACATACCTCCTACGTCTTCGGACTTGAGGTTTTCTGGTTTTCTTGCCTCAATCTGAGCCTCCAAAATCCGCTTGGGAAGGTCCAAACCGATAGTCATAACTAAGGCCCGAACCCGTAATGGCTTTACTCGTTCCTTCCTGCTCAATGCATCGGCCACTACATTTGCCTTTCCTGGGTGATAGCGGATTTCGCAATCATAATCACTAAGCAATTCCAACCAACGGCGTTGTCTCATGTTTAATTCCTTCTGATCGAGGATGTGTTGTAAACTTTTGTGGTCAGTGAACACTATACATCTTGTCCCGTACACTGTATGCCTTTAAATCTTATAGAGCCGAACACTACTGCGCCTACTCCAAATCTGAGTGGTGTAAATTTTTTCTTCAGTGAATCTTTAGTTGTCGTGAGGCATAAGTAATCACCTTCTCTCTCTGCATTAGCACAGCGCCCAACCCTTTGATTGAAGCGTCATAGTAAGCGATAAAGTCTTCATTTCCTTCGGGTAACGCTAGAATTGGTGCACTACACAACTTTTGCTTTATCAACTGAAAAGCTGCCTCCGCCTTGTCACTCCAATCAAACTTGATCTTCTTTTGAGTCAGCTTGGTCATTGGCTTGGCGATCTTTGAGAATCCTTCAATGAATCTTCGGTAGTAGCCTGCTAGGCCCAAAAATTGACGAATCTCCGTTGCAGACTTAGGAGATGCCCAATCTTTGACGGATTCAATTTTGGCAGGATCCACATGAATACCCTGACTGTCGATCACATGACCAAGGAACTGTACTTTAGGGATCCAGAATTCGCACTTAGAGAATTTGGCATACAACTGTTCCTTCTTAAGCAACTCCAAGATTAACTTGAGGTGCTCTGCATGCTCTTGCTTGTTCTTCGAGTATATCAGAATATCGTCAATAAAGACAATTACGAATTTATCCAGGTATGGTTTGCACACCCGATTCATGAGATCCATAAATACAGCAGGTGCATTAGTCAAACCAAACGACATAACTTGAAACTCATAATGTCCATATCGAGTTCTGAATGCGATCGTTGGAATATCTTCTTCACGAACCCTTAGTTGATGATAACCCGACCTCAGGTCGATCTTTGAGTAGATACTCGAACCTTGTAGTTGATCGAACAAATCATCAATCCTGGGAAGCGGATAACGGTTCTTTACCGTCAGTTTATTCAATTCCCGGTAATCAATGCACATCCGGAATGATCCATCCTTCTTTTTGACAAACAAGACCGGAGCTCCCCAAGGTGAGGAACTGGGTCTTATAAAGCCTTTGTCGGAAAGTTCTTTTAATTGGTCCGACAACTCCTTCATCTCGGATGGAGCCAGTCGATAAGGTGCCCGTGCTACTGGCGCAGCACCAGGTATCAGATCGATTTGAAATTCCACTTGGCGGGTTGGTGGAATACTCGGCAAGTCCTCGGGAAATACCTCAGGAAAGTCTTGAACTATTGGTACTTCTTCAAGTTGCTTCTCCTTTGACTTGTCTTCCGCCTTTTTCATAGTAACCTGTGCTAGAAAGATAGGACATCCCTCCAGCAAATACTTTTGTGTTTTGGTACACGAGATGATGTTCAATCGGGACTCGTGACCGTTGTTGCTTCCGTCACCATGAAAAATTAAAGTCTTGTCTCCAAAGGGAACACGAACAAGTTTCTCATCACAGACGATTATGGCATGGATATTGCTAAACCCCCCCCATCTCTTACGTCACCATACCATCGGATAATGACGTCATCTATAAACTACCCATTAACGGGCATCAAGTCGTTGTTGAATGGTTGATTTAGAAAGTTTAGAGTGCAAACCCGTATAAAGTGTAATAACCCAAATTGTTCTACCGTCAGCTAACTCAACATCATAACCATGGTCTAATGTAGTTGGGATGATATCAATCAAAGAACTAAATGCAGTAGATATGAAACTTCTATCGGCACCAGTGTCAAATAGTATTGAAGCATAACGGTTATTTAGGAGGAACATACCCGTGACAACATTTGAGTTCGGGTTAGTTCCAGCAGAGCCCACAACATAAGCTCTTGCTACAGCATTGCCATTTCCAGCCCGATTTCCACTGATTTCCATTCTTCAGCTTTGGGCAGTCACTCTTGTAGTGACCTTGCACTCCACACTCAAAGCAAGTGATAACTCGTGGATTTGTCCCTTGGGTCCTCTGGTTATTGTTGTTGTTGTTGTTGTTAGCAGTAGGTCGAACTTTACAGTCACGGGCCGAGTGACCAGTCTTTTTGCAGTTAGTGCACTTTTGAGTACATGGCCCATCGTGGTGATAATTGCACTTGGTACATAGAGGTTTGGTTCCTCCATAGGCTTTTATCTCCAGGCCAGCAGTGTAGCTGTGCCACATTGTTTCTTTGGAATGGTTGTTGTTGGGCTTTTTGGTTGTTCCTGAGTATCTTCAAATTTCCTCTTATTTTTGCTTGGCGTTTCGGTGCAGTGAGCATCTTTTTTGTCCATCATTTTCAGAAAAAAAAAAAAAAAAAAAAAAAAAAAAAAAAAAAATAAGCAAATTCAATAGCATTTTGCTTGGACTGAGGCTTTGATGCCTTAACACTGCCATGAATCATGTCGGGAAGACCCACCGACATACCTTTCCACTTTAGGATTCCTCAGGGAACATTCTATCACACATGAGTGCCAACTTTGGAATCGTTAATTGTAAGTCATCAAATCGGTACCTCTTACTTTTAAGTTCCAATACTCAGATTCTAGCTTTTTGATCTTGCCCCTAGGGCAGTATTTATCTGTTATCATCCTTTTCAAAGCCGTCCATGGCATTGCATATGCAACATCCTGTCCGACAGCCCTTACGTGCGAGTTCCACACGTCAAGGCACTTCATTGGAGAGTACAAGATGAAAACTTAACCTGACTTGTAATAGCACAGCTGCTGATAAGGAAAACAGATTCCATCTTTTCCACCCATTGGGTCAGGCCAACGACTCCTTCAGTGCCTTTGAAATTTATAGGCTGGCACTTCAAGAAGTCAGTGTAAGTGCATTCTCGTTGGTTAGGCAATTGCCCTTCTTCCGCCCGGCTTCTGAACCATGGCATGTTTATCGCCGTCCCTGGCTTCTGGCTTGCATCACGTTTCTTGCCAATAGCAGCAGCATCCGCCTTGATCAAATCAAAGGTGGGTGTTGAGTATTAGTAACAGTGGTGGTCGGAGTGGTTGTTGGTGGTGGTGATTGTCTCGTGGCTCTGTCTGTTGGTAACATTTTCTTCAAAATCACAAGAAATATAATACACTCAGGTCTCACACAATCATAAAGTAGGTGACATATGCCATAATAAATAAAAAAGATCAACCATCCACAGTGAAAATATACAACTGAATAGTGAAATCAAAACCATGACATAAATAAATCAACATCATTACACAACAACAACGATAATCATACATGATGGTCCTGATTACAATCCATGTTCTAGTACAATGAGGATACAAAAAGTGAAAATTGGGACCTATGGCGGTGTTAGTGGGGGATCACCCATAATACTTAAACACGCTCATACCAATGATAGCTAAAAAAAGATAAACAAAAGTCCTTACGGCCTATTAGCTGGGTGTAACCCATAAAACTTAAATAGGTATACAGGATAGTACAATGATGCATGACAAACTGCTGTTTGCCAGCCTCGTGGTCCCTCCTGGGGCTCTGGGTCTCTAGCCTCTAGTGTCGCAATACATCCAAGCGTTGTAGTCAACTGAGTCTGAAGTGATGTGGTCTGAGCAATCAACGTCGCAACCTGTGCCTCCAATGTCCTAACATGTGCCTCTATGGCTGCACTCCTCTCCTCAAAACTATTCTATGTTATGCGAGCATATACCAGCTCTCTATCCAAGGCTAAGGCTGTGTGGCGGTGGTATGGCCTATCTCTGAACAGTGAGTTGACTAGGGCTCCCAAGTAAGCTTCGGTCATCAGTGCCTCCTCAAATCGTATCTCGAATCTCTCAGGTCCTCTGCCTTCATAGTTAGTATCAAGCTCTGTCACTCTCTGGTCGACCCCCTCTAAGGTGGTCGGTGCTATCTCCATTATGGCCTCAACAATCTCATCCCAAGTGTCAACCTCTGGAGTAGGCCTTGGCTGTCTTGCGGCACCAGCCGCTGAACTCTCCCCGATCTCGTATCTGGGAGTGGGAGTAGTAAGACAAGCTCTCTTCCGAGGCGGCATCTCAGCCTCGGGAACATCAGTCCTGGGGGAAGTAGGTGGAAGTAATGAGGGTGGTGATGCAGCTGCAGCTCTCATCCGAATCTCGGCTGCCCTATAGCCTAATGGTGCCCCTGCATCAGTAGGGCTAGTAGTGAGTGGTGATGGTAAGGGTAATGGTGAAGATGCAACAGGTAGTGGTGGTGTAGGTGCGGCAGCATGCTCAGCAATGCGTGCCTCCATGGATGCCGACATCGGTGGCTCAGGTCTGATAGTCTTCCGTGCCCTACGGAGACGTGTCTGGGCAAAGGGGATCCTGATCTGAGGTGGTCTAGGTGTGGGTGCAGACTCATCAGTCTCAAACGCCTCTGTATCCCCGGCTGAGGGAACAGGGTCAACAATAGGTATAGCAGAAGAGTTGGCCGGAGCTAGATGCTCCTCCTCCTCCTCGTCATCCTCCTCGTCCTCGAAAGGCTCCTCATCATCATCATCAGCATCATCATCATCAGTGTCATCACCGGAGGGCTCATCATCTCCATCCCCTCCGTCAGCAGGGTAATCAGCATGCTCCTCCTCGGAGTCCTCCTCTGGATCCTCCTCTGGATCAGAATCAGGTACATAGCCTGGTGATAGGGCTACGGGTGAAGCATCAGCGGGTAGAGGCTGGTCCTCCATGGGTGCCTCATCCTCCGAAGGTACTAAGTACTCGGGGTACTCAGGCTCGGGTACAAATGGTATCTCAATGGGTGATGGTGGGTGCTCAGGACCGGGCACATAGTCAGGGGATGCTGGGTGCTCAGGTCCAGGCACATAGTCAGGGGATGGTGGGTCTACTGGCTGCATGGGAAGTCCATCGTATCCTAATACGATGACTCGTGGTACACCTCCATCGGATATCTCCTCATCGGCTCCCCAAAAGACTCTCCCTGGTTCGGAGTCAGTGTACACAGAGGTATAGGTGACAGCGGATGATGCAGACGACATGACTGCAGGAAGATAAATAAACTTAAATAAGTATATTATATAAGACCATCATAGTATATATGTAGTATAATATAAACATGTATACATATCATGAAACATATAGCATAACCAACTAATGCAACTCAATAGTGTATGTGTCCCGTGAAAAACTTTTGTATGATGCAGTGTTTGAAAATGGTTATAGTCCAAGTAAAAACATTTGACCTGGTTCTCTATAACCTAGGCTCTTGATGCCAATCTGTAACACCCCCAAAATGGGTCGCAGCGGAATATGGGTTGGCGAGTGTTACTTCATAGATCAATAGCACAAGATATGAGAACGACCTCTATATGAGTCGTTTAAAATTGATACATTGGATTAAATAGACTTGTTTGTTACAATAGCCGAAGCTTAAATAGTTCATCCATGAAAAGTAAAGATTTTAAGACATAACAAATATTCCCAAAATGTAATGCATCCAAATCTTTATAGTAATGACTCCAAAATGATGACCACCAATGTATCCTTGTTTCTCGTACCTTATTGACCTGAGAAAAACATGCTTTAAAACGTCAACATAAAGTTGGTGAATTCACAGGTTTAGTAAATGTATAAAATAGGACCACAAGATTTCTAATGTAAGACATGTAACACATACAATATCTTAAAAGTAATTACGAAGTGCACTAAGTTCATGACACCGAAGCTCGACATATATGTATGCAATTTAATGCACTAAATGTGCCCATGTAGATGTTCAACCCGCAACATCCAAATTGTTCCGACATGTATACGTTCGTTGTTTCAGTACAGTCGAAACTGATGAGCGCTACTCACCCGAACGGGGATGTCAATCCCAAATAGATCTATTCATAACATTCGCGCTCGCTAACTAGCAATTGACAGTTCATGATAGTGGGCAATAGTGGGTTTAGCTACTTAGGCCAACTCGTAATATGTTTAAAAGAGTACTTGCGTCCAAATGTAAAACAATGAATGTTTCTCACCCCAAAGTTGTAAAACAATATAGTTGTATAAAAGCGGGGCTATGAACTCACCGTAAGTGAATGATTGGTTATCTAAATCAAGTAAGTGAATCGCCTCGGTAATTTGAATGCAACCTAATTAATTATAGTCCGTATGAGAATAATGTATTTCATATAATTAAAACATCACATGTCGTATAGTTACACCACTACCTAATAGTTTTTATTAATTCTTTAAAAGTTAAATTAATTATTAATCCGTACTTCGTTAAATTAAAGTATATATACTTGTACTCGTAACGAAAATATTATTATTATTTACTAACGCATCATTTGTAAAAATGTATGATTTAATAATGATATGTCATTATTAATTTAATTGTTTTTATAAAAGGTTGTATAAAAATAAAAGTAATGCGCGCGAGTTTTAAAACTTCATATCTTTATCGTTTCGACTCCGTTTCATACGTTTCTTATGTCCATGTCTTCGTATTAAAATAATTTATCAAAACATCATGTTTATAAGGTTTAAACCTCTGATGAACAGTAACTTTTACTGTTCATCACAGTTTATATAAACTATTTTTATAAAATTAATTATATGTAACTTGTTTAAATCATAACTCGTTCGTTATAGTTCCGTTTCTCGAGATCCTTATGTCCTTGGATTAGTATTAAGAAAATTTATCAAAATATTATATTTATAAAATTTAAATCCCTGATGAACAGTAGTATTTACTGTTCATAACAGTTTATAAAAATTGTTTTTATAGAATTAATTATATATAACTTGTAAAATACGTAACTTGTTCGTTATAATTCCGTTTTTCGAGTTCTTTATGTCCGTGGGTTCGTATTAAGGAATTTTATCAAAATATTACATTTATGGAATTTTTACCTCCGATGAACAGTAACTTTACTGTTCATCACAGTTTATAAAATTGTTTTTATAAAGTTTATTTATATATAACTTGTAAAATCCATAACTTGTTCGTTATAATTCCGTTTTTCGAGTTCCTTACATGCTATCCGATCCTTGTATGAGAAAACTATTTTTATAAATGGTAAAAATAGGGTCTATAGTTCGAATGTTCAACAGTAGCCATAGAAAGATATTAGGGTTTTAATTAACAGTTAGTTTGTATTTATTTTTTACTTAAAGGACCTTGCACACCCATAATTCTCTCCAATGTTGTAACGGTATCTTAATGTATTTAGTCTCTATGTTCATGTCATTTGTCCCTATGAAATCATCAAGTACTTTATATAACTTTAAAATGAATCTAGGTGGTGATTAACTTATACAACAAGCATGTACACAATAGAAAATGAATGAATGAATATTAAATACTTTAAATAGACCTTATAGAAGACAAGTAGGATGATGAACACAAGATATAAACCCTAACCAAGCCTTCAAAATCAAAACCCTAATTATGTTTTCTTGATAATTCCTTGTTAAACCCGAATCCAAGCTTGCCAACACCTTGTGTAACCTTAGGTAACCTTAGAATGAACACTTGAACACATGAATTGCCTTGAATGGAAAATTAAAATGAAACCCTAAATATTAAATGTGTGCCGTAGGTTTTGAGTCCAAGAGAGAGAGGTTTTGCTTTGATTTAGTTGTATGGAGTGTAAGAGTGTTATTAGGGACCTAAGACTTTCCTTTTATAGCATAGATAAAACCTTAAACAACCTAAGTGAAACCATGAGCTTGGAAATGGTTTTAAGGACAAGTGTAAGAGCTCTCCTCCTCCCTAGGAGGAGGCCACGGCTCACAAGGCTCAAGGGTACATAGATTGGACAATTTCTAGCAACTTGGGTCTAAGTACAACTTGTGTAAGATATAACATGTGAAGGAAAAGAATTAGTGAAAGTTTTGAATATTATTTCTTATGTAAATGCCTATGTCCGGTTTGTAAGGGTTATAAGTGAGCAAAATAAATAAATTTTGAGTATTGGGTATAAATGTGAGTATTTGTTTGAGTGTAGATGGGTAAAGGTGCTTCCGGGTATGACCGAATGTAATTTATTGCGAAACGTAAGCATTTTACGTAACCAACAAAAATAAATTATGAAAAGTTATAAATTATCCTCCTAATAATCATATAACACTTGCTTGATGTAAACTTTAATTTGTTTGATGTCCGTTTACATTGAACGTTGATTTTTAGTTTACGCGATTTAACTATAAGATAATAATTAAAAGCGAACGCGTAAAACTCTAAAAATAAATAATCAAATTTATTAAAGTTGTAAATAACCTGAAAATGAGAAATGTTACACTAATATACTAAACTATGTTGAAACTATAAAAATGTTTTACATTGAACAATGTGAAGCCATAAAAGTGCTTAAATAAATTTGATTGGATAAAAATTGGTATGAATGTGATGATGTATTAGTTTCACAAGTTCCATAAAGCAAACAATGAGTGCCACTTCATCAAATCACGCAAAGATATTGGCTATCCACGAAGCGAGTCGGGAATGCGTATGGTTGAGAAGTGTGATACAACATACTCGTAAATCATGTGGGATTTCTTCAGGCCAGGAGGCTCCCACATTTGTACATGAAGATAATGCAACATATATTACTCAACTTAAGGACGGATACATCAAAGGTGACGAAACCGAGCATATTCTACCGAAGTTCTTTTTCACTCATGACTTGCAAAAGAGTGGCGACATTATTGTTCAAAAGGTTCGTTTAAGTGATAACCAAGCAGACTTATTTACCAAGACACTTTCTACTACAACATTTAAGAAGTTGGTTCACGACACTAGAATGCGAAGACTCAATGAACTTAAGTGATCTAATCATCAGAGGGAGAATATACGTCAGAGGTAGAATATACGTGTTGCACTCTTTTTTCCTTAGCTATGGTTTTGTCCCACAGGGTTTTCCAAGCAAGGTTTTTAATGAGGCAACACATTCAAGCGTATGAGAACTAATGATGGATAGCCAAGAGGGAGTGCTATAAATAATTATGATTGTGGATATCCATATACCTAAACCTCTCAAACCTTTCATCTTTTGTATTCCCTCTATTATGATTATAATAAATACTTTGATTATGAGAGCCCTATAAATAGAGGTTCATTTGTAGTTTGTGAGATAAATCTCAATGAAATACATATGCCTCGATTCTCTTTACTCTTTTCTTTCAGTTATATGTGTTGCTATTAGGCTGTTGTTTTACAACATTATTATATTTGATTTAAGATTCTTTGACAATACTGTTCAAGTGGAAATGATCCACTTTTAAACATTAAGGGTATGGGATTTTTAGTATGTACTCATAAAACGAATAGGGACCTATTCGTTGTCTTAATTGGTTAATCTTTTTTGATTTTATTGTCAACGATGATAGGCTGTGGTGGGTCTTTTTAAATTTTTAAAGAATCATCAAACTTTCCACTCACGGTGAATACGACATTCACTTGCTTGGTTTGAGCTTGAGGAGGAAGAAGTGGTTCAGTCCTATTGGTTTGTTCTGAAGATACGTTTTGAGACTTCTTCCACTCATCTATTTTTCTTTCTATGTTTTTAAATATGGTTTGGAAATTCTTTTCATTTTGCTTCTTCTTTAGACTCATATCGTTAACATTGTTCTTGATATACATACTTGCAAATCTTTGACCATCTAAGAATTTGGTGATTGATTTTTTGAGATCTGTTTTAGATTAAGGTTCTTGGTTGACGGTTTTAGACTTTTTGTTGGGTAAAACATCGATGGCCCTACCATCGTCTCTGTCAAAAAGTTATATCATGAAAAGTTCTCATGCTACGGATACAACTATGGAAATCTTCAAGATCAGATTTCACATCGTTGTTTAATTCTGTGAGCGATTTCTCGGAATCATTGGGATCATGATGGGATTGGTGAGAATACGAATCATGAGAATCTCGGTTTTGATATCCTTCAGATTGTATATAATTTGTATCATGACGTTCACACATCGGTGTGCCATCGTTCATGTTGTTTTTAGAAGCGTGGTTATCTCTAAGGTCATAATATTTGTTACGCATATCTTGTAATTCTTATTTTAAGGTTCTAAATTAAGAATCAATTTTTATAGTTAGAGCTTCTAATTTTTCCATTAATCGATAATTATCATCATTACTATTACTTCCATTGGCGAAAGTAACAGATTTTTGATGATATTCATTTTGAGATTTAGTGGACCAATCAATTTTGAAAAGGACTTTGTCTTCAAGAAATTGAAAAGCTTGATTTGGACTTTTGTAGAGGAAGATCCCTCTAGAAGTTTCGTCCAAGATTTTCTTGAGTGGGTTCGTCTAGACCATAATAGAATATTCGAAGAATTTCTCCTTTCGTCAGACCATGCCCATGGCATTTTTGAAGCATGTTCTTCAGTCTTAACCAAGCGTCGGTCAGACTTTCACTTACGTTTTGAGAGAAATTTCTGATTTCTAGTAAAAGATGTTTAAATAACGAAGGTGGAAAAAATCTATTTATAAAAGCTCTTCTAATTTGGTCCTACGATGTTATAGACTCTTCATTAAGTTCGTTATACCAGGTTTTAGCTTTATCGCACAAGGAAAAGGGGAATGTCAAAAGCTTAACAGCTTCACTTTGAGTTTCACCATATTTGAACATGTCGCAGATTGCGAGAAATTCACAGATATGGTCATGTGGATCGACCCGCAATTGACCATCGAATTAATTTTCCCGAGTCATTTTCAAATGGGTACTGTTGAAAACAAAGCTGTCATCAACTTCAGGTTGAATAATCGTTGAATTAGGAGTTAGTGCTACAGTCTTAGCACTTTCCCACATGGGTTGATCATCAGGATCGAGAGTAATTATTTGTTGGGTTTTGACATCCTCTTCAGATTTATTTAAGATGAAAAATTCATTAACTAAGGAATGCTGAGTTGAAGATTTGAGTACTCCGAACTCGATGGATTCTTTTTGGTTAGTTTAATTTTACAAGTCTTTGTTATTAAATATTTATTTAAACTATATATTAGACTTACGGGTTGTTTTTCAAAAGATCGTTGATTTATACATATGTTAAGCATTTTGCAAAAAGACATTTTTATATATATATTTTAATTTTTTATTATATATAGAAAATAAGGATAAACGGTTAATAGATTATTTTTGGTTGAAATAGATAAGTGCGTCGGACTTGAGTACAAGTGCGTCGGCTTTTTGGGTTTGAGTATGAACCCGACCTACTTTGGAAAAAGTGCGTCGTTTTTTCTAGAATTTTTTTGTTTTTATATGTTAGCCTCAAAATATTGAGTCGAACATGAAGTTCGTTCATTATGTATTTAAGTCTCGGTCAATCAATTAGTTAATGTTGTAATAGGATAATATCGGGAATCGGGCTCGATAGTTAATCTAATATTGTATATGTTTCGGGTTTAATCCCAAGCAAAACCCGAGCCCGGGTCCTAGTTAAATATCCCGCGCGTCACTTTTAAGTGTCGGGGTATATAAGGAACTTTTCCACTTGGAAAAGTAAGTTGTTCAAAATATCTAATAATATCTTTTCTCTTTTCTCTCTCAATTCTCTCTCTACTTTCTCTCTCTAGAACAACTCTCTCTTTCTCATTTCTAGTTCCGATTTCGTGATCGATTGTATGAAGTGAAGTGTTATCGGGATCCTACAATTGGCATCAGAGCTACGTGTGGATTCGTGGTTGATTCGTGTGGTTCAACAAGATCAAATTCGTGGTCAAAAAGAAGTCAATAGAAAAAAATCAAACCCGAATTTTTGTGCTTAGATGTGTGAATGTTTATGTTATTAAGCAAGATCTAGGCATAAGGTAGCTAATTGTGCAAGAGAAATCAAGTTAAAAGGTCAAAAAGGGTGATTATAAGGCGATTTTTGGTGAAAAAAATCGTATTTTTCTAAGTTGCGTTTTGACAAACTGGAAAAGTTCTTGTTGCGTTTTGACTTTTTCTTGTTGCGTTTTGATTTCTTCTTGTTGCGTTTTGATTTTCTTCTTGTTGCGTTTTGATTTTTTTTATTAAACAGGTTCAAAACGCAATCATTGCGTTTTGGTTAGAAGAAATTTTAAAATATTAAAATAATCAAAACCCTATTTTGAAATTTTTTTATGGTTGCGTTTTGGATATTTTTGAATATTATATTGGTTGCGTTTTGAGCATTGCGTTTTGACCATTGCGTTTTGACCATTGCGTTTTGACCATTGCGTTTTGCTTAAATTTCATTGCGTTTTGACCAAATCTCAACCACTGCGTTTTGGTTAAAGATAACATTGCGTTTTGTCTAGAAATCTTGTGTGAAGAAAAGGGTTTCAGTAAAACAGCCATAACTTTTGATCCGTAAGTCCGTTTCAGGCCCGTGACCTCTCAAATCGAAGAGAAAAACGAGACGGATTTATATTCTAGTTTTATTCTATTCTTAGCTTTTATATTATTTATTTTAAAAATAATTAACTCTATTTTAATAATTTTATTATTTAATTTTACTATATTTATATTTTATATTATATAGTCTTCATAGATTTATGTTATTTAAAATTAATAATAATTTTAGATTCAGTAATTTTATATTTGATTTATTAAATTAGATTTTTATTTTTATATATTAAAATAAATACTATTTATTCAATAATTTTATTAATATTCATTTTTTTATATATATATTGAAATTATTTATATTAATTAATTATTATATATATTATTATAATAGGGATTATATTTACTTAACTTTTAATTTTTTTAATAATTTAAATTTTTTAATAATATTATTAACATAATTAATAAGATTTTAAATTTTTTTAAATTTAAAATTAATACTATATTATTAATTAAATTTAATTTTTAATTTTATTTATAATTTTTATTATACTTTTTTAATATTTTACATTATAATAATATAATTATATCATTAATATTTTCTATATTAATCTTTAAATATATATATATTATTTTATAATACTTAGATTATTTTTATTATTATTTATTAATTTTATTTTGATGATTTTTCTTTATTTTTAAGATTTAAATATTATTCAATTTAATTAATTTATAATATGAATATAATTATTATAATTTATTATTTATTTATAATATTTTTTATTTTTTTTAATAATTTTTATTTTTTATTATTTATTATTATTTTTTATATATTATATATTATAAATTTTTTTAATATGATATTTAATATTTATAATATAATAGATTATTATATTATAGTTTCTTATAATTATTATTTATCTTTATTAATTAATATATTTATAATTTAATTTAGTATATTATTTTTTATTTAAAAATTTTTTATAAATTATTTTTATTATTTTATAACTTTTGGTACTTAATCAAGTATATTTGCTATTATATGTTCTAGGTACGTGTCATGGAAGAATACAGAAGAATACACAAAGAATTGAAGCTTAAACGAAGAAATAACTCAAGTTAATGATCTCCCGACACCTGTTCACTGTTTTGGCCATAACTCGGTCATACGAACTCCGTTTGACCCAATTATAGCGGCCACGCGAAGAGAATTCAATTATCTACAACTTTGAAAAAGGCAAGTTCTAAAAGTACCCTAAGTACGCCGCACTTTCAAAAAAGTGTGGCGCACTTTCTGACGAATTTAAGAGAATTAATGGCAATTAAATGCTAAGTGCATTAACACCCGATGTGCGGCGCATAAATTAGTTTGTGCGTCGCACTTTTTCCCCTGAAAAGCCTATAAATACCCTCCTTGGATCCCTCATTTCACATACTCTCTCCCTCAAACCCCCAATTCATTTGGAACCATTAGAATAGATGTTTTTGGTGATCTTGGCTTGACAAACCAAGGAACCAAACACCCCTTCAAACCACCATCACCACCATCATCTACCACCACTATCCACCATCAATTTCTAGATTTTAATCCATCTAAAGAAGTAGAATTAAAGTGTAATTTGAATCTATAAGCGATTGTGACAGAATTGTTCATAGTTTCTAGGTTTTGCTTTGAATATAATAAAGTGTTCTTGAGAAATTCTTGTGAAATCACCATCATTTGCTCTTGGAATTTGGTATAATCTTGTTTATCCTTTGAATATGATTATTCTTGAATTGTTTGAGTTCATAATGTGTTTTGTTACTTCTTTGATCATGGAGTAGTCATTTTGTGTTTGTTTGGGCATTATGTGATCTTTAATATGGAGCGTTTGGATATGTGTTTATTGAATTAGTAAAACATATTTTATATAATAAAATAGACCGAAAGGTTTCTTTATACATGTGTTCTATCAATCCATCTAATATATTGGTTATAATAACTTATAAAGGCCGAAAGGATTTGTTGTCATTAATCAATATAATCACTAGTTATATTTAAAGGCCAAAAGGATTTATAACTTGTGATAACTCTATTTTCTAAACTTATAAACACTATTCCAAACACATCATTATCTAAGTGATCATTGCCTAAACAAACATACCTTAATCATTTGATTGAATCATCTTTTAATTGCTTTCGTTATAATATCCGATATATGCAAGATTTGGTTAATTTGATCCGTGACAATCTTATTAACCTTAGCACCTTAATTACAAACTATGAAAACTTCAATTCCCGTGGAACGACCTGGACTTACCTAAAGCTATACTATACACGAACGGGTATACTTCCCGAGTGTTGTGTTTTTAGTAAAAATCAGTATTTCTAGTATTATAAATTTAAAGCTTGGAAAACACACATCAAGTTTTTGGCGCCGTTGCCAGGGAATTGTTTAAGTTGTTATAGTTTGTTGCTTATTTCTGGTGCTATTTTGTTTTTTTATTATAATTATTTATTATTTTATTATTATTATTATTTCTTATATACTATTATTATTTATTTAATATTTAATTATTATTAATATTTTTTATTATAATTATCTATTTACAATTTAAATTAATTTTAAAACCTACTTTCTATTTTATATTTATATAAAAATATACTATTTATTAAAATAATTTTAGATACAATAAGATTTAGAAAAATTATATTTTAAAGTATTTCTTTTTTTCTCGTTTCATTTTCTCCCAACAAACACTCGCTAGGTTTTGCAAATTCCAATTCATTTAGATTCCAAATCCTAGAGATTACAATTCTTAAAGATTTCATTCCTTGACATTCCAATTCCTTAAACAGATTCCAATTCTGTCAAAAACATTCTGCGAACCAAACGGGCCCTACAAGAAAAAATATAACAGGGGACGAAATTTTAGAGAGGACACAAATATCCTCCCCAAAGACCTACTAAAAGACAAAACAACACACTTTTAAACTTTGACCCTACTTAAAACAAGGAAAATTTTGACCAGACACATTCGGGAGGACATGTCTCCACCATATGTCTTCCCCAATGACTATTTTCATATTTCATTTTTTGGCTAATAATTTTTGGCTCGCAATTTTCCCGCTCAATCTATTGGGGAGGACATGTCCTCCCCCAAATAGTTGACCCAAACGTTGACCGAGATTAAGAATGTGCTTAGTAAATTGATTAATAGACTAGAGACATACGGGAGGACATGTCTCCATTATATGTCCACCTCAATGACTATTTTCATATTTTATTTCTTCCTACTAATTTATGGCTCGTGATTTTCCCGCTCAAACCATTGGGGAGGACATGTCATCCCCAAAGCTAAAGTCAAAGTTTGACTTTTTACATTTTTTCCAAATCGAGTAGTGCGGTTTGATTATTAATGAAACATAAATAAACATACGAGTTAAACAACAACAAATAAGTAAAACATGTGAATTAAATTTCCTAATCGATAAACAACAAGAAAGCATACAGATTACAATCAAAATCGATAAACGTTTAAAACATTAAAGCATACGAACTACGTTCCAAATGCTAAATGAAAAACTACTCCAACCCAAGTCTTCCCATGTCATTATAAAGCTCGTGAAGTATTGCAGTCGACTCAAATGTGTGATTCTCGGGATGCCTTTCCATCTCTAGTGTCCCCCCTAGTATCTTTATTTTTGCCTTTAGTGTCTTTATCCTTTCAGCCAAGAACTTACTATTTAAGCACTCTGCTTCTCCATGACTCGGTGCAGATCCAGAAGGTTTCGGATAATAACTTAGATGTGTTGAAGGTCCCAAATAAGAACTTTGAGGTGTTGAAGGTCCATGAGAAGAAATTAGACGCAACCTGAAGTCATCCCTCCACATGAAATATCTGCATCATCTATCTTGAGTTCCTGGCTATTACACAGTAAGAAAATCATAAGAAATGTCTTTTTGACAAGCAAATAATATATATTACACAAATAATTATTTTTTTTTGAAAATTCACCTTTGAACAAGGACATGCATAGTATTGTCTACCATAACTGTAAGGTTTACATGATGTTCGCAACACTACATCTCCTTTTTTCACAACGACACTTAAAATAATGATCATATCGCTCCATCTGATGGCGGGTGATCGAGGTGGTGGTAGTTGTGAGGATAAGAGATGGTAATGTGTTGGTGGGTGGTTGTGAGGATAAGAATGTGTATGTGATTGTGAGGATAAGATATGCTTTTATGGTAAAAAAACAAAATCTTTTAGCGACTACATGTAGCAACTACATGTCGTCGTTATAGGTTTTGGTCAAAGTCAATAAAGTTTTGGTTATAGTCATCTATTCAGTTTTTCTCATATGCTATCTTTGTCATTGAATCCCCCAGAAGTTTGAATCATGTATACCAATATCACCTCGAGTCATCCCTTTAACATAACTTGTATACTAATATCACCTCGAACCATCCGCTTAACATCTCATGTATAACAATATCATCTCGAGTAATCCGTTTAACATAACTTGTATACCAATATCACTATCGACTCATCAGTTTAACATCTCATGTATAACAATATCACCTCGTTTCATCTGTTTAACATAACTTGTATATCAATATCACATAGACTCGTCCGTTTAACATCTCATGTATAACAAAATCATCTCGAGTCATCCTTTTAACATAACTTGTATCGACTCATCCGTTTAACATAACTTGTATACCAATATCACATCGACTAATATGTTTTAAACAACTTGTATAACAATATCACTTCGACTCAACATTGACTCATCCATTTAACATCTCATGTATAACAATATCACCTCGACTCGTTCGTTCAACATCTCATGTATAACAATATCATCCTGACTCATCCGTTTAACATAACTTGTATAACAATACCACATCGACTCATTTGTTTAACATCTCATGTATAACAATATCACCTCGACCCGTCTGTTTAACAGAACTTGTATAACAATATCACCTCGACTCATCTTTTTAATATAACTTGTATAACAATATCACCTCGACTCATATGTTTAACATAACTTATACAATAATATCATCTCGAATCATTCATTCAATATTGTAAAGTTCTTTTATCCTTTAATCTTTTAATATGTCTTATTGTTTGATTATTTATTATGCTTTCTCTATCTTTAATATGCTAGGCTAGATCTCATTAGTGTTTTCTTATGATTGCATGTGAATTGGTATGTAGATCATAACAATATTGCTTCTTGTTGATGTGTTTCGAAGATCTAGAGCGGCATGATTGTGTAGAAAGGGTTCCATCGGTAATAGTCTTCATACTACCTTACCCATCTATAGATGATCCCCTTTAAGTATTTTAATGTGTGTCTACCTCCCTAGGGTCCTTGTAACAGTCTTCATACTATCTTACTTGTGCGTTGCCTTAACAAGATATCACGTAGACGGCGTTTTCGTGTAATTCATCACGCTTCTCGAAAATACTTACACATACATCACAAGTGTGACAAAGCAATAGAGTTCATGCATGATTAAGTAAACACTACTCTTTTATCATACGGATTCTCTACATTAGATTTAGTTTAATGAATTAGATAATTAGTTTAAAACCAACCTCCTTCAAAACCGAGATTTTAATTGCTTTCATAAAATATAAAAATACAAAAATATTATTCTTTCAATATTTAGATCTTAGTTACATTTAGTTTGGACCTTCACACGCTATTCCCTTAGAGAGCGATAACAACCCTCATATCTTGCCTATACTACACTACAACGGTTAGGTACACTGCCTAGGAAGTTGTAAAACTTACTGAGAGTTTACAACTCTCATCACAATATCACCTCGAATCATCCATTTAACATAACTTGTATAACAATATCACATCGACCCATCCGTTTAACATATCATGTGTAACAATATCACATCGACATATCCGTTTAGCCTGTGACCTAAGCCCGTTTAGCGAATATTTATAACCAAATTATTATTTTTATATTTATACTTTTAATCTAATAAAATATTTTTTTAAAATAATTATTTATTGAAAATAACACATTCGGGAGGACTTGTTCTCCCTAATGTGTTTTCGATACTCCCCTCAAAATATTTCGTTACCCCGCCAAAACCACTAAACGACAGATAATAGGGTCTTTGGTGAGGACATGTCCCGCCTACATGTCCTCTCTAGTGTTAAAAAACTAAAAGTTAGATCTGGATCTTATTATTCATTTACACTTAGCAAAAAAATACCAGCAAACCTCTCTTCTCAAAAAAGTTAGATCGGCTACACCATATCAAACACCACCAGCTAATTCACCACCTAACTATGTTACACACCTAAAACATAGTTAGGAAACATAGTTATACGGGTCTCGTTTTCTGGTTTGTAGTCGTTAGAGGTTATTAAGATGTAGGGCGTTGGCATTGCCCTGAAGATATTGAGCTCTGCCCCATTATGAAACTCTCGTAGTGTTTCTAAACACACGAATATATTGCAAGTTATTGAGCTTTGGCCCATTATGAAGCTCTTTAAACTAATTGGTAAGTCCTTTGATAAGTAATTTCTAATAATGAGTAGATGCTAGCTTGCAAATCATGTGGCATCCTGTTACAAAGGAAATATGGATTTTGCTAAGCTTTGGTTTAAATTAACAGAATTCAAAACTCTTCTTATAATATTTATTTTTGTTTTGCTTAATGATACTAAGTTACTAACATATCACTTGAGTTCATCTTAACATGGTTCTTGGGATACATTTGTGGATTTTTGGGTTCATGGTAACATGCTAACAAAAGACATAGCAACTCAGGTATTTACATTGGGTTAATGATATATAATAGCAACGTACTTTTCCATTTATGTCATTATCAGATATGAACTCAAAAAAGTATCACAATACCCATCCAACTTTATATGTTTTGTGCCGATACAATTTTTACTTACAAAATTCACGTCATGTGACACATGTACATGTCATGTCTCTTTTTTTGTACCGTTATGTTCCATGTCAACCCCTAATACACATTGTTAAGTTGTATGTGTTAGTGTTAGGGTTATATTTGTTTCAATTGGGGAAGACAACTTAACCCATTTACATTTGATATATTTGACTTAGGCTATATTTCTTACTCAAAAACCATCACCAATATATTTTGAGTTTAAGCTAATATTAATAGACGTAATATGATGTAGATTTAGATCTATTATGATATAAATGATATAAAAAACCATTATAATGTTGTGACGTGATATCTCATTATAGGTCGATCATAGTGTGATAAGATATGTTAGTGTGTTCATGATGAACTGAACTTTTTGTAAGTTAGGTTGACTGTGAAGATAACTGTAGTCAGTGTTGCAAAACAAAGTCTACAAGGCCGATTAATCGCCGATTAGACGCTACAAGGCCGATTAATTGCCGATTAGACGCTACAAGGCCACCGACCTTGCCGATTAATGTAACAGGTACAGGCCCATCGACACTCTGCCGAGTTAATGTAACAGGGTCAACAAATAGGTCAACGTGGTCAACGGCGAATGATACCGGTGGTCAAACTTGACGAAAACCTTATAATCTTGTCTGAAGTACCTAAACTCCACTGTAAACTTGTTTTGATCACTCTTTATTAACTGTTTAATCTATTCAAGTTGTTGTTTGAAAAAAACTTGGCCAATAATATCTAAAAACTCGACGTAAATACACAAAACTTACCAAAATACCCCCCCCCCCCCCCCCCCCCCCCCCCCAATTTGTACCAAAAAATGTCAATCCGATTAATTCAGCAGATTAATCCCGCTCTTAAACGATTCAAGCTACAGGTGGTTCTAACCGGCCGGCTAACGATTCACGATTTTTGCAACCTTGACTGTAGTTAATTTTTATGCTTATAGGTTTGATGTTGATTTAGTTTGTGTAGATCGGTTAGGTATTGTTGCATGCTTGAATTAATTAGCTTCTTATGAGTTTCTTCTTATGTGATCATGGATTTGAATTTTAGGTCGATTGTGAAGAAAACTGCACTTAAGTATGCCCTGTTAAGGATTCGAACAAGCCCATGTGGCATGTTAGTGTATTCTTTGCTTTTGTAATTGACATGATTTCATTGTTTCACTCAACTACAAAAAACATCTTTACCCACGGAATTTTCTCAAAAGAAAAAATCTCGTGAGAAATTTCCCACGTAAATACCCACAAAAATTACCCATCCGAATTGGTGTAAATTGTTACCAAGTTTTCGTGGAAATTCGGTGTGAATTCCCGTGGCCAAATTTACCACAGATTTTCACTATTCTTGTTGATTCGACATTCATGGGAAAATAGTGGCAAATTTCACACATATTTGCCATGGATATAGATTTCCCACAGATTTTGACTATCGTTTGTTAATTTACATGTGGAAAAATTTCACCCTACAGGATTAGTACGTAGGAAGTCGTGGGTAAATTTCACACCAGATTTACCATCCATAGTGGATATTTTCCGTGGAAAATACGTGTGTAAATTCCCACAGATTTCCTACTAAAATTATCGTCTTTAAGTTTACTGCTATTACACATTCTCACGTTACTTAGTTTATTTATATATGTGTTTTTTAGTTTCATCATGTATGTGTTTGTTTATTAAGGTACTATTTATGTGAGTTTAGCCATGTGTACGTGTTGGTTTAGGTATAACCTTTCGTGTAACAAATCATTCCATATGTATGAATAACTAGACGTGTGTGTTCCGCATATCCGTTTATGACACTCATTGTATGCATTGATGTTTAGTATGTAAGTATACGGACGTGTATATGCCTGAACGTGTAACCATATCATAAAAGTAAAAGAAAACGATTATGTCTGTGGGAAAGTCGTGGGTAATTTCCCAAAATTTACCACCTAGTTGATAAAATCCGTGGGAGTAAATTACGTGTGGTAAATACCCACTGATTTCCACAAAAATATCGCATTTACGTTTCTGGACTAATTACACATTTCCACGATGTACTTAGTATGGTCTTATATATGTGTTTTTAATGTTCATATTATGTGAAATTTCCCACGAAATACCCACAAATTACCCACCGAATTGGTGTAAATTGTTGACCAAGTTTTCGTGTGAAATCGGTGTGAAATCCGTGGCAAATTTCCCACAGATTTTCCACTATTCTTGTTGATTCGACATCCGTGGGAAAATTCTGGCAAATTTCACACATATTTGCCACGGCTATAGATTTCCCACAGATTTTGACTATCGTTTGTTAATTTACATGTGGCAAATTTCACACGATTATGTCCGTAGGAAAGTCGTGGGTAATTTCCCACAGATTTCCCACCAAGTGGATATTTCCGTGGGAAATACGTGTGTAAATACCCACAGATTTCCTATAAAAATATCGTCTTTACGTTTCTGCCTACTTACACATTCCCACGTTACTTACTATGTGTTCATATGTGTTTTTAGTTTCATATTATATGTGTTTGTTTATTAATGTAACTAATTATGTGAGTATCGCAAGTGTACGTGTTGGTTTAGGTATAACCTTTCGTGTAACAAATCATTCCATATGTATGAATAACTAGACGTGTGTGTTCCGCGTATCCGTTTATGACATTCATTGTATGCATTGATGTTTAGTATGTAAGTATACGGACGTGTATATGCCTGAATGTGTAACCATATCTTAAAAGTAAAAGAAAACGATTATGTCCGTGGGAAAGTCGTGGGTAATTTCCCACAGATTACCCACCAAGTTGATAAATCCGTGGGAAATGCGTGTGTAAATACCCACAGATTTCCCACAAAAATATCGTCTTTACGTTTCTGGCTACTTACACATTCCCACGTTACTTAGTATGCCTATATATGTGTTTTTAGTTTCGTATTATATGTGTTTGTTTATTAACGTAACTATTCATGTGAGTTTCGCAAGTATACATGTTGGTTTAGGTATAACCTTTTGTGTAACAAATCGTTACGTATGTATGAATATCTACACGTGTGTGTTCCACATGTCCGTTTATGTATGAATATCTACACGGGGGTTGACCCATTTAAATCGTTTTATATATAAACGTTGGCACATTACACGTGTTAAACATGTTAAACGGGTTTGTGGGTCAACCCGTTTAACCAATTTAACGTGTATAATAAAATATAAATATTTTTTAACTTAGAAAAAAATATTTAACGGGTTGACGGGTCGACCCGTTTAATTTATTCCAAACTCGAACCTGGCCTGTTCAATAAATGGGTTAGATTGGTCGACCCAAACTTGACCCGAATCTATTTAGACTTAACTCGAAACTGTTAATTTTCGTGTCTGTTTCAGTTCGGGTTTCATGTCAGGTCTGAATTGCCACCCATAGATGTATGTTTAGCTTACCAAATTCGAGCTTAAACTTGAAAATAAAAGTAGGACAAAGCTTTATTATGTATATTACAATTTTGTCAAAACAAGTGTTTTAATTTAATCTTGTAAATGTTGTTATTAATTTATCATTTTGTTTCAAAATTTAAGTTGATTACCAATTAGGCAATTACATAAAAAATCCCTCCAAAATAAAATTTTAGTTTCCCGCAAATACTTAAGTAAATTTTCGCCAAATTTCATTTTGATATTTCGCTGGTCAATTTCTCCCAAAATGAAAATATATTTTTATCACATTTTATTTTAAAGGAAATATAAAAACCCTTTTGATACAACCCTAGTTCATTCCATCCATTATCCATATACTCACAGCCGCCCTACTTAAATCGTCTCCCTCCATCAACGTCATCTGCCATCGTTCTTTCTCTTCTCCTTTCGCAACCGTCGAAACCACTCATACCTTACGATGTAGTAATCGAATACTCTGTCATTGGTATATTTTTCTTATCTATTTTTGAAATCTCCATCAATAATCAAAACGTTTTGATTTTATAATTGATCTTTGCCTTTTTTTGTAGTTAGAGAATCTACGTTTGATTTATTCTACTTATCTAATTACCCTAGTGTAGATGATGTCATTGGTATATTGTTCTTATCTACGTTTTTTAATGATGTCGTTTGTTAAAGATTATTGAAATTCATGTCATACCTTGCTTGTTGATGATGTTGTTTGTTATAGATGTTAAAGATAATTTTAATTAGCTTTTGTTCTACCCGATCTACATTTTTTTCTGTGATTCATTCTCATATAATATAATAATGTAGTAAATCTCACAAATACTACGATTATTATTTAGGTGTTTGTTTCAGCTTATATATGTTGCTTATGGCTTATTTGGTTGTGGGCTTATGTTTCATAAGCTCACTTTGTGTGGCTTATTTTGAAACTTTTTGGCTTATATAACTTTAGAATGTCATAATGAACTTATATAAGCCAAAAAGATTCAAAATAAGCCAAAAAACTGAGGTTATCAAACATAAGCCAAAACCATATAAGCCACAAGCCGGCTATATAAGCCGAAACAAACACCCCCTATTTCTTTTTTATGCGCTCCAACTTCGTTTGTGTACTCTACTCAACTTTGTCACATGAATTTGAATAACTTTTTGGTTTCCTTTATATACTCTACCAGAAAAGTCTATTTTCAAGATCAATTATAAAATCAATCTTTTATTGGTGTGTATGCTCCTCAAGAGGGTAAAGAAAAACAAGCTCTTTGGGATTTTCTTCGTTTCAAGTATCTTGTAAGTACATTTTCACAAACAGTCCACAACACTTAGTTTGTTGTATTTTTTTATTTTGACTTTTATTTGCTTGTTTTTTATGTTAATTTTACCCATTTATGATTATTCTTACAAGACACCATATGCGAATCATGCAGAGCAACTTGAGGCTGATGTATAGGAGTAATTAAGTCAAGTTTGACTAATATAGTGTTGTTATCAAAATTGACCTATGTTTTAATGTATAAACAGTTTGAATATGGTTATGGTATATAAATGTACTCCAGTTTATTGTTTCTGACGCGTTTCTTGTTGTTAATAATAGCGATGAATGTTTTAGATGTTAATTACATACAAGCGTGGAACTCGTTTAGTCATGGTGTTGATTGTATGGGAGCAGCTTTAGTTGCATTGGGGCCTGAAACATTCTTGAAATTTCTACCTCTTAATGTAGATGCACATAATCGACGTATGGCTTTTCCTATTCTGAAACAGAATATAGTGGGTGCTCGTTAAAGCTTTTTCAATGAATCATTACTGGATACGGTTCGAGTATTGAAGCTGAAATCTGCAAAGGTGCCTGTATTCTTTTTTTCGTTTGTGGTTCTTTTTCAATCAGTGTATTTGTCAAGCGGACGAGGCCCCAAATGATGATATATCTGAAACAATTTTCTCAGCATCATCGGGACCCATGTTATGTATTTGTAGGAGAAAGAAAGATGCAGTGGAAGGGAAAAGATCAAGCGTACCCACATTAATGACATAACCTGGTACTACTACGAAGGTAAATACTAATACATTCTTTCATTGGCTGTGTGAGCATGATCTCTTTTGCTAATCATGTAATTGTCTGCAAAAAAGATCTAAGATACAGAATTGTTAGGTGTTGTCTAAAAGCAAATACTTATTTTGTAGATACAATGTTGCAGTTGACATAACATGGATGCCTGCTCGAGTTTCTAGATGGAAGTATGCGTTGAAGTGGAAGCCATAGTTTTCGGTCAAGTTTATGTTCTATGCACGACGTTGTTTTTGTATCAGTTTTAGAACAAATGTGAATGTGTTAACTGTGAATATAATATGGGTTTTTCTATCTTGTGCCCTAGGGGCACATGATAAAAACACCAAAATTACATACTTCTGTGGGCCCCTATGTACCTTTTATGTACTTTTGGTGTTTTTATCATGTGCCCCTAGGGCACAAGATAGAAAAACCCATATAATATTTGGTTTGGAAATTGGAATGTATATGAGTTCATTGTTTTGTTAATAAATTGTTTATGGTACTTATTTGGTATTGGTTTTTATAGTATTTAGAGCCTAGTAGTGTAAAAAATGTGAGAAATCACTGAGAAAATATTTGCTAGAAATCAGTGGGAAATAACTGTGGGAGATCTGTGACAAAAATTGTTGGTAAAAAATGTGGGAAATCAGTGGGAAAATATTCATGAGAAATCAGTAGGAAATAACTGTGGGAGATCTGTGGCAAAAGTTGTTGGTAAAAAATGTGGGAAATCAGTGGGAAATAACTGTGGGAAATCTGTGGCAAAAATTGTTGGTAAAAAATGTGGAAAATCAGTGGGAAATAACTGTGGGAAATTTGTGGCAAAAATGTGAAAAATGGTTGCTAGACAACGTGGGAAATCCGTGGAAAATAACTGTGGGAAATCTGTGGCAAAAATTGTTGGTAAAAAATGTGGGAAATCAGTGGGAAAATTTTTGTGAGAAATCAGTGGGAAATAACTGTGGAAAATCTGTGGCAAAAATGTGAAAAATGGTTGCTAGACAACATGGGAAATCCGTGGGAAATTGTCAACGTTCCATGGGAAAATCAGTGGGAAAATATTTACCCACGAGGGTTTTTGCATCGGAATAATTCCGTGAGAAATCCGTGGATAAGGGCCCTTACCCACGGATTTTACTGTGGGAAAAACCCGTTTGTGTAGTAGTGATTTATATCATCTCATTAACTGTACTGAAATTTGTATATTGATTTGTTTTGATTTTCTTGTTTTGAAGGGAGGACCGGAGGAGTTCAGGAAGCAGTTCAAGGGAGAGAATTCTACCATCAATTTTGTTGATGCTACAAGTATTTTTTATAAGTATGTAACTCACAAGTTTGCAGGTTTTTTATTTATCAAAATTGGGTTTAAATTACCAAAATTTTTTTGTCATTGTAATCAAAACTAAACAATATGCAGGTTGGTTAAGCTGGTGGAGCTAAATGGAAACCAATTGTAAGTAACACTTGTTTTAACGCGATTGTTTATGATGTATAAACGTGTTAATTAGTCTTGTGAATAGCTTGATGATTTGCTAACTATGTAAAATTACAGGAGAACATACATTTTGTTGCCAAAGTTGAACAAAGAAAGAAGGATTATGACAAAATCCTTGCTTCATACAACAAGAAGCGAATCTTTTAACCGTATAAAGTTTCGTTTATTGTTGTGCGGAAACGTATTATTTTGTTGCACAATTGGGACAACATGCTGCTGTAGTATACATGGAGTTTTTTTGGGAAAATTTCCCAAAAAAATTATACTATAGCAGCATGATGTCAAAAATCAAAATAGTGGAGTAGGCTTTGGGGAGGACATGTCCTCACCAAAAGTCATCCCAAAGTGGTTTTACCACGTCGCTTATATTATATAAATAAACTATTAAAATAATTAATTTACTTAATTAATCAATTAATTATGATTAGCTTATTAGTTTTAGCAAGGACGTATAGGTGTGACATGTCCTCCCCAAAGACACGTGGGCCCGACTCATGAACTTTGACTATGAAAAATGTGGGCCCGACGTGGTCGTTCCTAATTAGTTGAAATTGTCGTCTCTAATGGCTTTTGTGACGGGGCGTTGGGATGACAAAATGGGTAGGACATGTCGTCTCTAATGGGTCTTTAGTGACAACATGTCGTCTCTATAGCTTTAAAATCGTCCTCCCCAATGATGCCAATTGTTGTAGTGTATAGTTTTCTGTACCAAGAAGTTCTAATAGAATTTAATTAGTATTACTATTATCATTAGCTTGAGTATGCAAGAGATTACCAACATCCAAATTATTAATCAAGAAAATACTATCACCATCACTAGCCCCACCAGTCATATAGTAGGTCCAAAAACAAATCAGACAACAAATGCAATAAACCAGAAATTCAACAAACAAGAACCATTGTCAAAGCAATAAATCTAGAACAAACAATAATACAAGCAACACATAGAATCAACAAAGCATAAAATATCAGAAGATCAAACAATAACACAAAAGAAAAATAAAGAACAATGATATTAAACAACACATCCACTCTCCAAATCTAACTGTAATACAAGCCAACCTCCCTAGCTGTGGACATAGCATATATCGTTGTTTCTCAAGGAAGTAGGTCAAGGTATCCATAGTGTCAATCAAAGAATTCAATTCGTTACTCAGTGATTTCAGGGAAGAAAACAGACTTAGAGTGCCTTTAACGCAACGGAAAAGAATCACAACACATACACTACTTGATTCACGCAGTCAAGAGTGAAAGTGGTCAAGAACACTCTTGATTCACTTAGTCAAGAATGTCAAAGATCAAGAACCAACCAGAACAAAAAAGCCCCAAAAATCAAAATCACGGTTCAAGGAAACCCTGATGTCAATAATTTGAATTAACCCACAAAAAACAACAGATCTATCACCCGAACAAACTATAACACTAAATCAACCTCCAAAAGCACCAAATCTACTCAAGAATATAGAAACCCCAAATCTTTACAAACCCTAAAAAATGAAATTCCTAGATTTAGAGCCTTGTCTCTAATACCATGCAAAAGTAGTAAAGATCACACACGATATCACCCAACCAACCACCCCTTGGTGAATTTTATTAACTAATAAAGTTCAAACGTCCTCAACTGAGTGCGTTTAACATACATAAGAAAAGGCAGTCCCCACAATGGATGCCACCAAACTCACTGCAAGAATCACTCAACACATAGGCTCACAAGATCAAATAAAGAGATTGATCTTGTGTAATACAATCTAACAACTAGATAACCTAGGGTTGCTCCGTATCTTCGTCAAGATTTTCCATTATTTCTTTGAAGAGATCATCTTGAGTCCACTCCATGGGTTGATCCGGAAAACTTTGTAAGGTGGCTTGTGGATACTCAGTATCTTGGTAGATGTTGTAAGCTTGTTGAAGAACATTTATTGAAGCCATTGAACTCGGATCTGTTGAACAAGAGCAAAAAGCATCACTCGAAAATCAAAAATCGTTGGTTGAAGTGGACATTGTTTGATTGTGATGATGCTCACAAGTTGAGCTACCATAGGAAGGTTGGACTTGTTCTGTAACAATACCTTGAGAAGCATCTTGAAATGTTGGTTGTATTAGACTTGAATCAGTAGACGTATCCATCGGATGAATTGGTAGATCAGCTCCGGTGTAATGATTGCTATCTTGTATTTGGATGTATCGAGCTCCATTTGTTTGATTGCTTTCTTGATTGACAGATAATCTTCTTCGCCTTGGTGAAGGTTCATCTTGAAGCTGGTTTTGGTCTTCCATTAGGTCTTCCGGATTCATCATGTTTTCAACTTGATATGCCGCATTATTGTTATCATTTTGATTCTCATCCTTCTTGTAAATCTTAGCTAGCACCCAATCACTCAACTACATGAAAAGAGAGGAACACTTGGTTATAAAAAGATACATTGTATAGCTAAGTGTAATTTGTCTATCTTGTGAAAGAACTAAAGCTGTATAGAAAATTAGGAAGTTAACTTGAATGGTTCGATATACTCTTGTCGACATAGAAAAGCTCAAGTATAACGTAAAAAAGCTTATGTATATACCTTCATCATATCATCTGATCTGCTTCCAGTTGGGATATTGGGATTATTGTTGATATGCTCATGCATTAGCCATGGCGTCTTGCGGCTGTAATTGTCATAAAAAGCTAGACTTCTTCTGCTTCCAACAATTTCTCCAGTCACATCATCACAAATTACTTTATTTTTAGTAGTCGCCTTCCAAAAACCAAAGTTCTTGATTCTTCTGTTCGGGCGGTTTCCATTTGGGTATTTTCGGTCCCTTGACGTTAGAAAGTACCATTTGTATTCACAATGCCTATGTTTTGCTGTTATCAACACACGTACAACAATTTAGAAACAAAATAACACTTAACATTTGCAAAGACAAACTAAACAAGAAACCATCAACTAAGATAATAAACATTATATATAACATTTAGATAATATAATAATGTTCAATAGGAATTTACTTACCGGCAAGGTTATCGGGAGTGTCTCCATAAAAGTCAGCAATGTAATACCGACATTTGGGGTGTTGCTCTCCAGTTTCAATCTTTGGTTGTAAGTAGTAGACTATGATCTCTGAGTCGGTTGGACAAAAACGATAACCAGGATTTAAGGAATCGGCATAATCAAGCTCCAATACTTCTTCATAATTATAGCTGAAATTATCTTCATTCAACTCAACGAATTGATTATCTTGGTGCGTGCTCTGAATTTGTTGCTGAAAGACATGTGTTGAAGCACTTGTTTGATAACTGCTTCCTTGGTGATGCATTAATATTCTTTTTCTGCGTGAAAGTTCGTCTAAGTGTTGATGCCTTGCACTGAGAAGAACTTGTTGTTTGCTATCATCCGTCTCCTTTTTGTAGATCTCACACAACACCCAATCAGTCAACTGCATTAACGTAACAAAAGTTGGTAAGAAATCATATCACATACAACAAATATCAGTCACTACATCAACATAACCAAAGAATACACTATACCTTCATCTTATCTTCTCTGCTACCAACTGGAATATTTGGATCAATAGTAGTATACTCATGCATCAACCATTGCGACTTCTTGTTACTTGCATCATAATAAACTAAACATCTTTTCTTTCCAACTTCTAGTCCACTCGCATCATCATACATGTACACCGTAGTATCTTTTTGAGTCGTCTTCCAGTATCCAAAATCCCCTGTTCTTCTATTTGGTCTATCCCCATTAGGGTTCATTCGCGTTCTTGGTGTAAAGAAATACCACTTTTTTTCGAAAGGCCAATATCGTTCTATCATCAAGAAGTAAGTACACAACAGTTAGTTAACTTCAAAACCCCAATAAATCCAAACAAACAATCAACCATATATGTCCAACAAGATTACATAATCGACATTATATTATATGTTACATAAATAGAGTATATAAAATGATGTTACAAGGGATTAATGGTCGGGATGGTAATCATAAAAATTGACCTCATATAAACGCCATTTGGGGTGATTTGTTCCTGTTTCGATCTTTCGCATTAAGTAGTAAACTATGATCTTTCATTGTTGTATGGAACTGAAAGCAGTTTGTTTTCGTTTCTTGCCATTGAACTGAAAAAGTTTATGAAAACAAAAGTTGGTATATGATCGAATTTGAAGAAACATTAATGCACGTGCAATTACAATTAACTGACCATGCATGTTTCTAATATAATAAATAAATCATAGTAAACTAATTTACGAAGCCAATGTTAAGTCATAGATATATATTCCAATTCCTAAAATAGACTGAGCATCTTGAAAAAATTATGGCTGGTTTGGAGGTTCGAATCATCCCTAATTAACTTGTTCCAGATCTTTGATAGGATAACGATGTATGTGTCTAAGCCATTGATCTCGACACTGATGGTTTTACCGGTTGGAGTTTTAACCAAGATATGCATCTATAGATGGCAAATCGCCAACTTATTAGATATCCAAATTAGTTAAACAAGCTCGAATAAAAAAAAAATCATATCCCATAGTGTTCGGCCGATTATGCATGATACTAAAAGCAAAGATACCCATTAACTATAGACTAAAATTTTCCAAATTAACTGTTAGGCAAAGCAAAAAAACCAAGAATATTCACACGTACAAACACAAGAAAATAGCTTCGTTATGTTGAAAGACCAATTTTTCCCTATGCTGCTGATATCAAGTGTACAAGCTTTAGCAAACTAACAAAAATCTCATACCACGTACATCAACATGCATGCAGAAGTGCATTCAAGAACCCAAAGACTTTTCAGGAACTAAATAATATGTACCTTTTGAGTATAAAAGATGGAAGATTGTATCTGATGATTGTGGAAACCGGAACGTAATAAAAAAAATTACGTGTGTATGGGCATGCGCATGAATGGTATTTATAGGGCAAATGAAAAAGTCGGCTACGTCCCCTCAAACAAAAGGGAAGAAGGAATTTAGATTGTTAATTTGTGGATTTTGAAAGTCATCTTTGTTAGAAGATGTTCATCAATTAGGGTTTTTGAATTGGGGGTAGAGAGAGAATTTAGACTAAACTAGGATTAAAAAAGTTTCATATTAAAATAAAAAAACCAGAAAACCAGTTTAGTCGCTTTTTTTCCAATATTTTTCAACAAAAAAAAATCTCATTTTCCAATTTTATATTGAAAAACAAAAAATCTCATTTAATCCTTCTCCATTTCCTATCTCTAACAAAATTAAACCCAATGAGCAAATGGTCCAAATTTCCGGTTTATACGTTTTTATCCGTTATTATACATTTGTGTACGTTTTCGTACGTTTTTATTCGTTTTCGTCTCTTTTTATTCGTTTTCGTCCATTTTTATCCATTTTTGTCCGTTTTTATACATTTTGGTACGTTTTCATCCGTTTACGTCCCTTTTTGTCCGTTTTTATACGTTTTCATCCGTTTTTATATGTTTTCGTCTGATTTAATCCGTTCTAGTCCGTTTTTATACGATCTCATACGCTTTTTTATTGTTTTTGTACGTTTTATCTGCTTTTTCACTTTTTAATCCGTTTTTGCACGTTTTCGCCCGTTTTTATAGGTTTTCGTCCGTTTTTATCCGTTTTCGTCAATTTTTGTACGGGTTTTTTTCGTTTGCGATCGTTTTCGTCCGTTTTTATACGTTTTACGCTTTTAGATCGTTTTTATCCGTTGTTGCACGTTTTTGCATGTTTTCGCCCGTTTATATAGGTTTTCGTCAATTTTTATCCGTTTTATACATTTTTACTCGTTTTCGTCCATTTTTATACGTTTTCGTCTGTTTTTGTACGTTTTCATACGTTTTTGTCAACTTTTATCTGTTTTTGTACGTTTCGTCTACGTTTATCCGTTTTCAGTTGTTTTATCCGATTTCGTCTCTATTTAACCGTTTTCATACTCTTTATACGGTTTTATATGTTTTTGTACGTTTTCGTCCGTTTCGATCTGTTTTCGTCCATTTTTATCCGTTTTTATACATTTAAGATCGTTTTCATCCGATTTTATTCTTTTTCGTCCGTTTTTATACACCATCATCCATTTTTTTATGTTCTGTACATTTCGTCCGTTTTTATACATTTTCGTCTGCTTTTATCCGTTTTCGTCCACTTTTAACCGTTTTCATTCGCTTTATACTCTTTCTTGTGTTTTTACACGTTTTTGTACATTTTTATAGGTTTTCGTTTGTAATATATGCTTTTGTACATTTTTATACGTTTTCATCCGTTTTTATCCATTTCCGTCGGTACAATTTTAGATGCAATTTTAGAGAATGTATTAGTTGTCCAAGAATTAATAAGGAGGCCTTCTATTGAGATCCAGACAATTCTTTCATCAGAGATGAATGAGTTACAAGACCCAACACCAACATGATTAAGGAATTTCTGTTTGGAAGCTAAAGAGTCTAAAGCAATAAGAACCCAAAGTCCTTCAAGGTAGGTTAAATTAACTGAACAAAAACCCTCTTTGGAGAGAATGATATAAAGATTTGGAATAGCATAGATATCTTTAACCTTACCCATAACCGACATGCTAAAATAACGTTCCTTTAAACACGAATCATCCAAAACTAATGCAGGTTTCAAATGATCAGGAAACGATTGTTTTGGAGCATCTTCTTTAAGAACTGATGCAAAGGAACCTTTAGTGTTTCCTGAGTTTATAGCATTAGTAAATCGAAAATTACCTGGACGCTTATCATGAATCGAAAAAGAAGACTTAGTTTTTTGCTCTCTTTTAAATCGAACCATGTTGGCATGAAGATGAAAGCTTCCAATCCATATGGTACACAAATTCTCAATCAAGCGTTCCAAATTAGTTACCTTGATGAATTGAATGAAAGAAAAATGTTTTCCTGCTTTCGACCTTTTAAAAGGAATATAAACATCAACAACTGAACCGTAGTCATTGCAAACCTTCCATAGATCTCGCGCACGAACATGATCTGGGAAATTACTGACGAATACAGAATTGGAGATTTTATCTGTTTGGTCTTCCTTAGAATTAAACGACTTCCAATTGAGATCACCCATTAATGAGAATGAAAAGAAACAAATCAAAGGACACAGAAAATCAAAAACCCTAAGCAGCAAAGAAAAAAAAATGAAAACAAAACCCTAAAAATAATTTTAGAATCCATATGGTTACTAAGCATAATCAACCAGTAGGAAACTTCCATTAATTGAGAGGAATCAAATCATCAACATGAATACACACACAATAATTGGGCCCTAGCAGATATGATTAGAAGGAAGGTATAGATCTGAACATTTTTTAGGTTCATGAATAAACTTCGACTTCCTAGTCCACTAAATTTTCTGCTATCAATTTTAAAAGAGTAAATGAAGTTTTGTACAATTCTAATCTTAGGAACTATAGTAACAAATTTGTGACATAAAGACATGATGTCATCTGAATAACATAGTTTGCTTAAGAGAAATGATATAGCCTCTTTCAATATCCCTCCTACTTATATTTCAACTCACCCGAGTCTGACAAGTCTCAGAACTGACGGTTTAGATGCGAAAAGAGAATGAGTGGAGAAAATATTTAAAATTGATGTGTGTGTAGGAGTATATGTAGGAAGATAGTGTAAGAGGATATAGCAAAACCTTTGCTTGAAAGTTCAAATAGTAATTATTCATGGTTCTTTTTTTTTAAAATATTTTTCTTTGTTTTTTTCTAAATGAGTTAAGCTATTTGACCATTAGTAAGAAAACACCTCAATAATTATAATTAACTTTTGCTAATCAGCGATTTTAGTTGACATTTGGTGACATATAAATGGAAGTGTGCCATTCGATACCAAGTATGAGTTTGAGGGTTTCTTTTTACGCGACAAGAAAGGAAAAAGTTTATTAACCTCTTTTTTTTAGTATTTTAATGATCGAATGTGTACCTTACCCATTTGTTAATCAATTAAGTAAACCAAGTTCAGCCTTATGTGGTATGTTATGTTACTTTTTAATTATAATAAAGGAGTGATCATTCCTTTTCTAGAAAGAATAACTACATTAACAACTGAAAATATTGACCATCTTTTAAAAATTTACTTTTAAATAACATTGGAAACTTAGGGACGTGTAAGGTTTTTAATTTGCTTTGTCAAACTTATATGATTCTACTACAAAAATTCCTAATAGATATTTTTAGCATGAATGATATTTTGTTAGTGACATTACTAATACTAAGTCAAGATTATAAAATAAAACATTCATCAGTACCATATACGTAAAGAGATATACAAACCACCATGCAAGTGCCTAATCGTTAGTCGTTCTGATGTTCTCTCTAAGAATTTCCATGTTCGAACTACATTAGATAAACAGTGTGTAAGTGATCATGAAAACGATCGCAAATGGTCACAAGGACACATTTAAGCTGTGTATACAATTGAGTTAAGAAATTCGTACTCACTGAGAACCTGAATATGAAAAAACCTACACTACTACAGATTTGGAAATAGAGCCCCCTTAACAGAGCCCAGTTTTACTGAAAAATAAGCTCTAAAGAGAGTCCTTGTTCTGAAAGAGGGTATAAAGCCATGTTTTCTTTTATAAAACCGGGCTCTATCCTAATAAACTTTAAAGCCATTTTTTCTTGCAAAAACCCGGGCTCTATTCTTCATATATAGAGCCATGTTTTCGTTAGAAAACCGGGCTTCTTGTTAAACAATGTTAAAACCCTGTTGTGTAAACAAAATCGGGCTCTATTTCAATTTTATCAATTGTTGTTTTGTAAGATTAGGTGGTTTTTTAAAATGAGACGAAAAATTTCAATCCTTTTGGGCGGGTTATTTCCCTCCTCAAGTTTCATTAACTTCATAAAACCTTTAAAAAAATTCCCCCTTCACTTTCACAAACCCTAACCTTCACTGCTGCTACAACCACCACTTAACCACCATCACACACAAACACCATGCATCGCACACCATTGCCGTCACATGTCACCTTAGTCACGCAAACAAGCCAGCTACAAACTAAGCTACTTCTGAGGTACCAAACTGCTACAATTGATGTTGTTGTTCAATTAATCTTTTTAATACATCTCATTAATGTTGTTGTTAAGTTTGATTTAGGAATAAGTTGTGTTTGTTTATATGTTTTTGGTATTGCTAGGTGATAAAGTCTTGATTTTGGAATGAAATTGTTTAAATTAGTGTGTTAAAATCAAAAACCCTAGGCAGCAAAGAAAAAAACAATGAAAACAAAACCCTAAAAATAATTTTAGATCCATATGGTTACTAAGCATAATCAACCTGTAGGAAACTTCATTATTAGAGGTCAAACTTTTTTTCTCTCACAAATAAGGTGTTTGAAACTGTTGTTTGCTGTCAAAAATAGGGGTTTTAAGACCCGGTGTTTGCTGTCATAAATAGGTTGTTTGCTTGTGGTGTTTGCTGTCATAAATAGGTTGTTTGGTTGTGATGTTTGCTGTCGTAAATGGGGCGTTTGGTTGCGGTGTTGCAGTCATAAATGGTTGTTTATATTTGTGCTTTTTAATTACATGTAACAATGTATAGTGTGAGATATGGTAGAGTACACTCCGCAACAATGTATCACTTGTGGGCAATCTTTCTTTGGGCATATGCTTTATTGCGTATCAATTATCAAAGTATCATGTTCATTGTATTCGAGTTGGAATTCATGAGAGAGTTTTTGGGGTTACAATCTTGAGTTATGTGTTTACTATGTTGAGTTTAGGATTGTAATAACATTGTGCTTGTTTGCCATTGCTTAAAAGTTTGGAACTTGTAGGGCTGTTATGAGTAATGAAAATCACTTGAAACATATTTTATTATTAAGATTACCTGGAATTATGGAAGGTTGTATAATAATGTTGGCCTTTCTTAGAATTATCAAGTTATATTACATGAAAATGAAAATGCAGTTTTAACTTTTTGGCGTAACAATGCATGAGAACCTGCAATTCTAGCTTACTGATGCAACTCTGGCTTACTAATGCAAAAAGGTTGAGATCAATTTATTATTAGTACTAGATCAGACACAGAGGATCTGTGGAATGATGCACGACAAGTGAAGGTTGATCCTGTTTACACATGCCCTGTAATTATATATTTTCTCTCTTTACTTTCTTGTCTGTTTCTTCTTCTATGTTAGAAATATTACTTACGTTGGAGTTCCTTCTAGTTTGCAATTCTGGACTACTAAAATTTTTGTTCAATCACTACTACAAAATATGGAATAAAGCCCCCTAAATAAAGCCCCCTTTTATACAAAAAGTAACCATTGATCCCCGATGACTGTTTTGTAAGTTTACTAATTTATACATTTTTTCGTTATTGTGAACATGGTTTTGGCACTTGAGTAAATGGTTCATTGTGTCTCAAAGTAAATATCAATGGTACTTTATCTTTGATTATTAGTTGCATTTGTGTTGGTGTTAGACTAACTTGTTATAAGCTTAAATAATGTTTTGCTCCTATACTAATATACAGGTGTGTAACATGAAAGAAAGGCACTTAAATTGACAAAGGAGAAATATGCCGAAAGATTTAGGAGCCTTTAAAGGTATCACATATCTTGTTCTTCTTCCAACACACGGATAATTTTAGACTCCATGAATTTTGGTGGATACATAATGCATTTTTGGTACATAATTACTAATAATTTCCAAGTTTTTTTTGGTTTCTGCCACTTTCAAATGTAAGCACCGGTTATTAGAACTTGAAGGGCTAATAATCTGTTTTAGGTGTTCAGTAATGTGGTTCCGACCACTTTCAAATGTAAGCACCACTTTCAAATTCACTTATTATGCTACGTCAAACACAAAGATTCAAGAAGCTCATTTCTTGCCTTCATGACACAGGAATTCAATGCTAAACTGTCGGATTTTTGTTTAGCGAAGGCAGGGTCAACAGGTGATAGGATGCACGTGTCGATTCAATTAATGCACACATACATATATGCAACACCTGAATACATTTCTATAGGGCGGTTGACCATAGAGAGCGATGTCTACAGCTTAATGGTTATTTTGCTAGAACTACTCACTGGTATAGAACCTAAAACGAGACCTCGAATGTCTGAACCTTGCAAGAAAGGTAAGGTGTATGCTTGTTTTAGTTTTTACAGGTGGTCAATGGTGTGTTGTTCACTTTCTTTTTGTTTCAGTAGTCAATTAATTGAGCTTGTAGCTTGGTCAAATGTGTTATTTGGGAGGAGTAGTAATCTCAGTGTGTATCAACACAAAGTAGGTTGTAATCTTAATGAATCTTCTTGATTGAAATAAATACAATGTTCATTTTGGTAAATAAAATTGATGGAATGGCTGGAATTGCAGCGTAAAGGTTTTTTAATTTTTTTTTTCACATAGAGTCATGTTTTTTATTCAAACCGGGCTCTATAACTCATAATAGAACCCGTTTTCAAAACCGGGCTCTATTTGCTTATCGAATAGAGTCCCCTCCCTTTTGAGCCCCTCTCTAAAACCGGGATCTATGCCCCTTTTCAACAGGGCTCTATGTCTCTTTTTGTAGTAGTGCTACACTCGATCATTAGATGTTAATACTTCAAAATTAAATTGACTAATACTTTGTACTAATCAACTATATATAGCGGATAATCCATTGTTACAGGTTAATAAGATAAATAACTTTGTAGTACTTAAAACTATAACCTATAACTTTTCATTAAAATCATGCATATCACTTTTTTTGTTCACGCGGTATGATATACTTCAGTTCAAACTAGGACAACTTCATGATAGGTAGTCGTTAATCACTTTGCTATTTTTAGCAATACTAAAATACTCTTAATTCATTTCATTTATTAATTTTGGTTGAGAGGTCGGTAGTAAACCAGCAACAACTAACGTCACATTCAATTTATTACTCATGTAGTTATTGATACTCATTGTAAAGTCGGTTCTTTTAACTAGTTTTATTTGTAAAAATTGTACCTTCTATGAAGTTTGGAAGTAACTTCGTTAGATGTTGATTTATGGTTATTTGGAAAGATATATTACCACTGCATAAACCATAATTTGGACAAAAGATGGAAGGTTTTTGTTGTAAAAAACAAAAACACAATTTTGGTGGTTCTAATACGCGCTGTTTCAAAAAAAATTCTACAAGTTAGATTAATTGTTGCTTAATTGTTATTTGGCTACTGACTTTGCCGATTTGTGTAAATCGGTCAAACAAATCGATCAAACGTGGTCAACGGCTGTCAACGACGATCAATGGTTGTCAAACTTAACGGAAACATGCAAATATTGCCGGAAATACCCAAATCTTGCTCTAATCTTGTTTTAATCAGTTATAGTAGTTGTTTTTATCTATTACAAGTTGTTTTTTGAATCTTAACGGATATAATCAGACATCGCTGAAAATACCAAATAATTGTCGAAAATGTCAATCCAATCAACCCAATTGACATTAATAAGATTTTTTTTATTTTTTTAAATATAAATTTTATATATTTTCTAGGTGAAAGAGTAAGAAAAAAGGAAATTTTGTTAGAGTTTACTCATATTTTGGTTGTCCTGAACCCGAATCCACCCGGCCCGACAATAATTGACCCGAACACGAGTAACCCGAATTCAAATAGGGTCGGGTTCGGGTATGAAATTTTTAATCTTGACCTGACTTTGACCAGACCCGATCAACCTGACCAGACTAACACCCTTAGTTACAATGAAGTGCAGTCAGCTCAATGATGTATCATGACACATGGTAATAATATATAAAACAATATAGTATCGAGTTAGTTTTGATCTTGGTAGATTACATTTTATTTTTTTGAAAAGTGGCGGACATAACGTCAGCGAAATAATGTGCTACACAAACTTTTGTATTGGTGACTATACATCTAAAGCCAGATGGCTCTCTAATGTCAATAAACCCTTTTAGAACCATCAAGTCTATCCTAAGCGGCAGTTCAGAGCTGATTAAGAATGTATTTGTTAAAAATCATAAAATTGGGGAGTGTTACCCATAAAGATTCTAGCCTAAAACATGATCCGGAGGTCGGGGAGGATAAAAGAAATAGAAAGCCATGTTTATTAGATTGTAAAGAGATAAAGGGAAGGGTGTGCGTTTTCTAGAGAGAGAAAGGTAAACACACACTTATGAGATACAAATGATTATCCTCACCCCTCCTTGGAAGTAAGGAGGGGATATATATAACCTATGACATGCCTAACTATCAGCTAATGACATTATTGGTCCTTGCATATCCGACCATATCTAAACTAATGTAATTCCGTGTAAGTTGACATATTTTAGGGCTAACAATCTTTCCCTAATATGTGGACATACAGAATTACTTATAATGTTCCTATCAAGTACAAATACAAACAAAATAAGGACTTCTAAAGTGCTTCCAGTGCTGAAGATGATGTCTTTGTCTTCTAGTCTTGATACTTGTACTCCAGCTTGGATCTTCTGTGTCTTTACTTGTTCTGGAACCATTGTGTTATGCATGAGTTGGATTAACTTCCCCCTCAATTCATGCAGCATGTCTTGAAAAGCTTTCTTCATAGACTCTTTTTTGGCGAAGTTTCTGAATTAGCTTCCCTTTAAACCAACATTCGTATCTTGAGCTGAAAATTTGATGTAGCTTGGACGATCTTCTAACATTTGACATCTAAAGTACACAGCAGAATTTTGTAGAAGAATCGTCCAATACCTGAAGTACACACTCTATCCCTTTTTTGAAGTTGAAACCGTAGCAGCAAAATCAATTAAGACCCGAAAATGCACTTTTCTTCCTCAAGGATAGTGCTGATGTGAATTGCTTCACCAAAGTCAACTAAGTCCCAAGTGTAAGCAATTTATCCCTTTAAGGAATCATCCTTCACATGTGTATATCTTACATCTACTAATAATGCTTCTATACTGTATCATGACATTTGGTCTTGGTGAATATCCTTTGGGGGTACATGCGAGAAATCAGCAACAAATCTTCTCACTTACGTAGAATACTTCACAAACCATACTAAGTGAAGTAGTATATACTACTTCCCACTGGAAGTTGACCTAATTACATCAAAGTACACGTTTCCCCATGATGGTTTCGAACTCTTGGAAGCATCATTGACGTATACGACCATTTACTCGAGAAGTTCTTGTCATAAGCAACAATCTTGAAAAGTTATGAAAGACATTAAAGAACTCTGAAAGATTTTGCTAAGACTGTGAAGTACTATTGACGTTCTGTAGGTTCAAATATCCCATGAGAATTGTTGATTACATCTCAAACTTTAAACTCTCTAGCTAACTTACCAACCTCATATTTTATCGGCTATTGCTGTGATCACTTTGGTGAAGTAAACCCGATATATATCAAACTTGAAATTGAAGTAAAATCCCCTAAATTTATTACATAATCTTGCAATATTGTTGATTGAAGAACGATGCAAGATTAAATCTTGAAGTACCCTATACCCAATATCAAAAGTACCACACCTCTTGATCATCCACATTTGCATATGCGTGTGACATTGAGTACTACAATGTAACTCCTTTTAAGTCATAGCTATAACCCGTGAGTAATACAATGTAACTTCTTACATCGGGTATAACTAGATAATCCAAGTCTCAGTCATAAACCGTATACGTTCAAGCAAGTCACCAATCGATATATTAGATTAGAAGGAAATAGGTGAAGGGTTTTCACACATACAAATGAAGACCAACCCCCTCTACATATGTGGAGAGTGGTATTTATAGTCACATACCCTTTACCTAGGCGTATGGACTTCATCTTGGGCCGGGCTTAGCTTATGTAGGGCTTTGAGCCTGATACATGGACAATATTAGCTTAAAGTCCAAGCCTGTTGAACCCGACTAGCCTATTACAATACAAGGCTAATTGTTACAAAGATGACTGGCAACATTCTTGTTCGACTTATAGAAAATAAGGCTAACAATCTCCACCAATGTTGAGGTCTCCTTTGATCACCCTAATATTGACGTTCTTGATGGACGTTATCTTGGTTTGACTTTATCTCCCCTTTTGTTGAAGATATGACGTTTGAGCTTTTCCTTTTTTGGTCTTGTCTTTGTCTTCTCGTGTTTGTAATGGCTTTTTTCATTCATGCTTGAGACGACCGATGACATTCTTTCGGTGTCATTTGTGTGATCATAATCTTGAGCCTTCGTATTTTGACTTTGGGTTCTGGAGATCTTAATCTTGCATCATCTCCTTGACTTAAATCATCTTGATTTTACCTTTTTGATCAACTTGTTCTTTCGTCCGTCATGCTCATACATGTTTAGCAGCAACAATCTTGATGCTGAATGTTTGACCTTAAAAGCTTTGAGCATGAGCATGTGGTACTGAATCTGACTCGTCATAGACTAAGTACTGCCACTGTCAAGAAAACCTGCAGGTTTACGTTAGTGATAAACAACAGATATGGACGAAAGTGTGTTTGTTACTTCGTCGAATAAGGTGGCAATAACCACGGTTCCCCGTTAATCAGTATAAATACTGCATGTGACCAGATAGAGTTTAAAAGAACCTTCTTGGTAGCGTTTCATGGCTGTACTAGCCTGTTCTCGTTACCAGAACGTCTCAAAGCACACAACACGATAAGAGCGAATCGGAAGTTCCTTTCTTCTCGATTGAGTCGTCAATTCGTGTTCATCTTTCTTATGTCTAGATACCCTTATGAAGCTGCCCATGGACATAAGATTGAAAAATTGGTTTAGGAAAATCATTTGTCGTGTCAAGAAATAAAAGAGTTTGTATGACACTCCAACAGTTTTAACTTTACAAATTTCATCCATTAATTTTTATACTGAACCGATTTCGATATTCAGTTATCACAAGTTTGATTCATATAGAATCTCTGCTACCAATTGTTACCCATAAAGATTCTAGCCTAAAACATGATCCAGAGGTCGGGGAGGATAAAAGAAATAAAAAGCCATGTTTATTAGATTGTAGAGAGATAAAGGGAAGAGTGTGTGTTTTATAGAGAGAGAAAGGAAAACATAAACTTATGAGATAAAAATGATTATCCTCACCCCTTATTGGAAGTAAGGAGGGGATATATATAGCCTATGACACGCCTAACTATCAATTAATGACATTATTGGTCCTTATGTATCCGACTATATCTAAACTAATATAATTCTGTATAAGTCGACATATTTTAGAGCTAACAGGGAGTTGGTATTCGAGACAATATTTCATTTAAGGCTGACAATTAATTGTCACTAACCGATGTTCCATAACTGATAATAATTCAACATACACGATCACAACATTACAATGAAGGCAA